>JANAVB010041820.1:5672882-5972882 GCA_029216955.1 Iris pallida | reverse complement strand
TTCTTCCTCCTTCCTCTACACAACACCAACACCCCTTAGGCAAGTGCAACTTGCTTCCACAAGAGAGCTTATTTTTATTGTTCCATTAGCTTCTCCCCATGTTTCTAAGATACTTTAGAACTTGTCATTTTCCATTTTGAAGCTTTAATTTTCGTAGATCTAGAAATTAATTATTTTTTGATTTTGGTGGTTTTGATCTATCAAACTTCTTTGTTTTCAAGTTTTGATGATTCCATGTTGTAGAGAATTTTATTCTACCCAATTTTGACCTTTGAAAAGTTGGATTTGGATTTGTTTTGACCAAGTTATGGGCTTTTGAAGCTTGGGTTCAACCATGGAGTACCTGCTGATTTGGAGAAGACAGTGAGCAGTGCGCGAGCTTTTTAGCCTGCGTCACTGAGCTGTGCGCGCTCTTTAGCGAAGCGCAGTCTGAACCCCATACGCTGCCTTTTGGGAGCGTATGACTCGCATACGCTCGCTTGCTTGACAAGGAGTCGTATGGACCCCATACGCTGCCTTTTGGGAGCGTATGACTCGCATACGCTCGCTTGCTTGACAAGGAGTCGTATGGACCCCATACGCTGCCTTTTGGGAGCGTATGACTCGCATACGCTCGCTTGCTTGACAAGGAGTCGTATGGACCCCATACGCTGCCTTTTGGGAGCGTATGACTCGCATACGCTCGCTTGCTTGACGAGGAGTCGTATGGAGTACATACGCTGCCTTTTTGAAGCGTATGACTTGCATACGCGTGACTTGAGCGTAGGCTGGCCTGAGCGTAGCTTGACCTGAGCGTATGACTTTTGCACTGAGCGTATGGCCTCTGGCTGACTTGGTCTTATGTCAGCGTGTCAGATTTGGTTTTAGTTTCCTTAAGCTTGGCTCTTCTATAGCCCTGTATATTGATATTTTATTAGATATTTTACGCCCATTTTATATCCTTACGCCTTTTTGTCATGAACTTGATAATCACGAATTTATGTAATATGTTTGGTAGGGATAACTGAGCCTGACACGATAGTGACCCGTAGTGGTGCACTCCTGACATAAATAATCTGACATGACCTGATAGTGGCCCGTCGTGGCGCACTCCTGACTAGTACACTTGACCTGATAACCTGACATGTTATATCTTGATAAGCTGTTACGACGGTTACCTGACATGACATGACCTGACAAGAATGAACATCCTGAACACCGTGGGCGATTGTGCTTGTGCGAATGAACCAGTCCTGTCTTGCATCATGTCTAGGACAGGGACTCCTGAGTGCCACGGTCAGGAGTACCTACTAAAATGGACCAAGGTTAATAATTAGACTAATACAGTAGTCATGAGAGATTTTCCCAGTTACAGGCAATCCCGTTATCCCGGCCGCAATTGTTTGGACTTGTAGCCTGCCGTCGAGTAGGGCACATTTCCAGCCCACCGTCGTGTGGGGCACATAATTATTGATAACTGCTTAATGAATCCAAATCGCCTGGATAACCTGGATTAGCTGCAGGGCTTGTGGCTGGAGGAACATCTCATTGCATCTTGTTAGTAATTAGGCTTGTGATAACCCTAGTTAGTTAAAGTATCAAGCTGTACTTATTGCTTGGCCGTGAAATGTTGGATGAAGTTCAATCAGTCTAGCCTTGTCTTGATCATGTACAAGATTGTTACTTGACCTGATTTCTTATATTTATCTTGCCGATAAATGGTGGAAGAAACCAAGTTCCGTTCAGACGAAGGGTTACAACCCCGGTCCTTGTTTGGTTTACGGGTTGTAACCTGGCTATCTGAATAGTGCTGGGTTCTGGCGTAGTCCACATTTCACAGCTCACTGGCCACGTGGCTAGTAGTGATGGCCCCGTACCCATTGGTGCGTCTGCGCCTGCCCTTTTGGACGCAACCTCCAGTGCGAGGGGGGGCGCAACCCAGCACCCTTTTGTGGCCCCCCCATTCTACTGACCTACGTGCTCCCTGGGGGAATAAGATGGCCCCTAGCGCAGATGACGATCTTCAGTACCCTACCCACGTCGCCAAGTGTGGTGGCAACGCACCTTTTGGTACGGTTACGCTAGCCCGTTTGGGCGCTACCTCAAGCAAGAGTGGGGTGCCTCCCAGTTGGTGCACCCTAGCCCGACCCCTACCGGCGCTGCGGTGTGGGCATCTCCCCCAGCACCTACTTCGGGCACAACCTATCATCTTCCCCTTGCGTAACTTGCGGGCGCAACCTGCCATCCACCCCCATATTCCTGTTTGTGCCTAGTACGGGCGCACCACAATTCCCGTCCCCTTCTCTCCAATCGGGCGTACCCCTTCCCTCCCCAGCGCACCCTCACTGTTCATCGGGAGTGGGTCTTCCCCTCTCTCTCCCCTGCTCCCTTCTCTCCCACCTTTCCCGTCGGTAGATGTGATGCTGCTCTCCGATGAGGCAGGCCTGCTGGACGCTTCTAAAGCCGCTACCCATCTCCCGTCCTTTTCGGATCTGGCGAGCTCGCTTCCCAGAATCCTTCGGGATCACCGCCCCTCCCCATCTCGGGCCCAGTGCTACCTGGCGTACCCCCTCATCCGGCACTCCCAGTCCCAGACAGATCTTCTCGCCCTCCTACGTTATTTGCTGACATCCTTTGTCCCGATAGGACTCCCAAACCGGGACTCCTGTTCCCGGACGTTCCCCTTTCCGATGTCGAATACCCGCAGGTAACGCCCACGTCGACTGTGTAGTTCACTGACCAGGAGCTCTCGTCCCTGGCCACCTCCTTCCCCTACTCCTTCGTCCTCAAATTCTCAGCAGGCTTCCCCAAGCTCGCCAGGGTGACAGAGGTTATTGCTAGTTGGCGATTAACGGCGGAGTACAGGGTAGCCCCCTTAGACCCGAGGCATATTCTGCTACACCTATCCTCCGACCTAGACCACAGGACGGTGTGGTCCAAAGGTACCGGGCGGGTAGACTCCCACCAGATAAAGATCATCAAGTGGTCACCGCACTTTAACACCAAGGAAGACTCAGCGACGGTTGCCGTCTGGGTCACCTTACCCAATCTTCCCCTCATTTGCTTCTTTCCGGCAGCCCTAAAGCGTATAGCCAATTCTTTCGAAACCTATGTGGCCACCGCAGACGAAACCAGCAACCTGACAAAAGCCCACTATGCCAAGATATGTGTGGAACTCGACCTCACATCAGACCCCCAACCATATCCTCATTGAACTTGGCAACCAAACTCACCCTCAGCAAATCATCTACGACAACCACGTGATCTTCTGCACCCACTCCTATTTACGTGGTCACCTATCGAAGCACTGCCGTCGTCTCCATCCAGAGCTGAGAAAGAAACCAGAGAGGGCCGATCCCAATCCTAAAAAGAACCAGCATCACAGTAGCCACCAATCACCCCTGCTTCCTCTCCTGAACTCCCACACCAGATTCAACTCCAGCGAAGGCAAAACCAGCAGAGACAATTCAGCAAAAAAAGCAGTGATCCCCTACCACCCACCTAACCTTTCCCAGTTAAATTAATTCAGCGCGCTCGCGTCAGAAACTATAGCCCTCCCAAGACTCGGTATGTCATGCTGACATCGACAAGGACCCCGGAACGGCCTCCGAAGACATCAACGTCCCTCCCCTCGAGGATTCGAAAGAGTCTCAGCATTCTACGTCCATCGAAGCTCTAGCCATCCTAGGGCCAGAGCAGGCATTTAGAGGTCTTCAGGTCATAGCAGCTGGTTTTCCTCTCCAAGCGGAAGGTGACCAGATCGACATCGCCGACGACTCCCTCCTCATTCTCCCAGAGCAGCCCGACCTCAATTCAGCAGGAGAAACGGTCATTCCTCTTCAAAGTCACGAGGACTCTTTCCTTGGCACATCACAGAAGAAGACGGAGGAACTATCCATCCCCAACCGGAAAGCGGACAAAAAAGGGACTGCCAAATCCTCGTCCATACAAACTAGGTTCGCTGCGAAGCGGTCCAGCCAACCCCTCCCAAAGCCCCATTAATGCTGAATATCGTCTCCTGGAATGTACGCGGCCTGGCGAACAAACCTACGATAAGGAGAATCACAAGTCTCAAGAAAACCCACAAGATCGACATCTTGATCATCCTCGAAACCACAATCTCTTACAAGAGACTCAAATCCATTCAGCTGCAGTTAGGAGTCCATTTGGCCATTGCCGGCAGACACGATATCTGGATCCTCTGTTCCAAAGTCGTAAATATTGGTGTCATCCACGATTCCAGTCAAGCCCTGTCTTGCTGGATGGAACATCTCCTTATCCCCAAACGTGCCATCCTTTCTGCGGTTCACGAAAGTTGTGACATAGCTGAACGCAAACACCTATGGCATGACCTCGTAGATATCTACCACCACAATCGTAACCTCCTATGGCTCTGCATCGAAGATTTCAATGCCATCACTTACAGAGAAGAGAAGATTGGAGGCCGACCTCCCCCTCTCTCGGCCATGCAAGACTTCAACAACTTCATCTTCAACTCCCACCTCACCTCCCTACCATTCACCGGCAATGCTTTCACCTGGTATAATATGCAGGAAGGTGACCGTCGGCAATTCTTTCACCTTGATAGGGCGTTAACAAACGCCCACTGGCTTGACACGGGGACTATCTCCAAGCTTTCTTACCTTAATGCCACCGAATCCGACCACGCCCCCTGCTGGTGGGAATCACTAGCAGATCCAACCACTCCAGAAAGAGCTTCCGCTTCCTAGACTTCTGGAGCGAGCACCCCCAATTCATAGGGGTCGTCACGGAAGCGTAGAACAGCACAGACTCTGCCGATCCCCTTAATCGCGTGGCCATCAAGCTCCAGGCCACGAGAAAAGCCTTGTCAACTTGGAGCAAACAAGTTTACGGAGATATCTTCCAAGCCATTCGCGAGACGGAAGGCGACGTGACCCGTGCTGAAGCGACATACATGGCCGATTGCTCGCCTGGTACCAGGAAAGCGCTGAATCTCACCAAAGCCATCCTCAAATTCAGACTGAAAATTGAAACCGACTTTTAGAAACAGAAAGCCAGGATCAAATGGGACAGCGAGGGGGACAACAACTCCAGTTTCTTCCATGCTTGCATCAACGAGCGGAGACAAAAACTCACTCTCTATCAGATTGCCACAGATAACGGCACCAGTGTCACCGACCAAAAGGGTATACAAGAGGAGGCCGCGAAGTTCTACTCCAGACTCTTTTCCAAGAAGATGATTATTAAAGACAACACCTTCTTGGATGGGGTCCCCCACCTTATCAGAAATACCGACAAGCACCGGCTTGAACAGCCTCCCTCAGAGGAAGAAGTGAAAGAAGCTGTATTGGCCCTCGACGAGCACAACGCCCCAGGGCCAGACAGATTTTCAGGGGTTTTTTTCGTACTTGCTGGGATATCATCAAGACTGACATCCACAATATGACCACCGCTTTCCTCCAACGAGCCACCTATTCCAGAGCCATATCGAGCACCAACCTCATCCTCATCCCAAAAAAAGATAATCCTGAGACATTCTGCGACTTTTGCCCTATCAGTCTCTGTACCTTTACTAATAAGATTATATCCAAGATTATCGCCTCTCGAATGGCAGGCCTTCTTTCCAAGATCATCTCGGAGGAGCAGAGCGGATTTGTTCGGGGGAGAAATATCCAAGACAACATCATGCTGGCTCAAGAGTTAGTCACATGCATAAAATTTCCAGCAAGAGGGGGCAACTTTGCTATCAAATTAGACATGGAGAAAGCCTACGACAGACTAGACTGGCAATTTATGATCTGGGTCTTCAGGGCCTTCGGCTTCTCCGAAACCTGGACCAACATGGTGTGGAGATCGATCAGCAATTCGTAGTTCTCCACGGTTATCAATGGCCAAGCAGATGGGTTCTTCAAATCCACCCGCGGGGTCAGGCAAGGGGATCCACTATCCTCCACCATCTTCATCATAACGGCGGATGCATTGAGCAGAAACCTTAATAAAATGACGAACACCCCCAACTTCCAGCACTACCATATGGCCAGCGGCTGCCCAATCATCACCTACCTGGCCTTCGCTGACGATATCCTTATTTTTTCATCCGGAGATACAGGGTCGGTGGAAGTCGTCCATAATACGCTCCAGACCTATGAAAGGTGCTCAGGGCAGAAGATTAACCCGGATAAGAGCGTCATCTACACCCACCACAAGATCAAGAGAGACTAAGCAGCTAGCATATCCACCACCACATCATTCCCCATCAAGTACCCTCCATTTCTCTACCTTAGGTGCCCCCTAGTGTATGGGAAATCCAACACCGGGATCTTTGAGAGCTTGACCAATCGCATCAGAAAAAAGCTCGAGGGTGGCACAATGCCACCCTATCCCCAGGAGGCAAGATTATACTCATCAAACACGTCCTTACCTCCATTCCCATCTACACCCTGGCAGCGTGTTCTCTCCCCAAGAAAGTCCTATCCTACATCGAGAGCATCTTCAGCAATTTTCTCTAGGGACACAGCGACGGCTATGAGAAGTACCATTGGGCCAGTTGGGATACCATGGCTCGCCCAACTAGCGAGGGAGGTCTGGATTTTTCTAAACTTTCACACATTGTTAATGCTTTCTCGATAAAATTGTGGTGGACGCTTCACATTAGCAAGAACTTATGGTCCAAGTTCATGAAGGCCAAAAACTTCAAGCATATCCATCCATCTACGACCATCGCTAACAACAGATCATCCGCGGCCTGGTGCCACATACTCCACGGTCGGACCCTAGTCGAACCGACGATTCGCCTTAAGGTGGGCATCAGGGAAGCATCACCATTCTTGGAGTGCTGGATTGGCGACTTCTTGCTTACACCCACATTGGCGACTCCCAAAAATAGCACTATCAACGATCTTTGGAACCCTCCTAACAACTCCTGGAATTGGATTAAAGTCAGGTTATGGGCTGGACCCGAAGAGACGACAACATTCGTCGTAGCAGCTTGAGGATCGGCCAGGATGCAGACAAGCTCGTGTGGTCGCCCGATGGCCCTGGCACCTTCTTGGTCAAGTCTGCCAGAAACGTCATCCTGGGCAACACAGCACCGTCTCCTACCACTGCTTCGTTCTGGCAGACATACATCCCTAAGAAGTGGTCATTCCTCATCTGGAGAGCCCTCCGTAATATCCTTCCCACTGACGACAAGCTCAATGCTATCGGGTTTAGCCTCGCCTCTGCGTGCACATATTGCTCGGATCGACAATCGGAAACAACCAACCACATCCTCAGTCAGGGGGACCTACCGGTCAAGGTTTGGAAAGCTCTTTCCCAGCGTTGCGGTTTGCCTCATGGAGGCGAAAACTTCCACCATCTCATGGACACCTGGGCTTCTGCATCCCATGGCCACCAGATCTTCGCTACGGCTGCCATGTAGGTTTTCTGGAAAAATTGGAATAAGGAGAGGTACGAAGGCCATCAGTACAGCACGGACCAACTAATTTGGGAAACCATTCGCCAGTTTCACAAGCGGAGACCCCACTGTAGGCATGGCCAACAAACCTTCTGGAACTCTCTTCTTTCCTCGGCTTAGCCGTTTTGTTTCTGTTTGCCACGTCTTTTGTCAGTATACGTATATAGGCTTTGACATTTTGTGCCTTATGGTATACTTGTAAAGGTTCGGCCATTCGGCCTTATTGAATAAAATGGTTGGTTCCAATATATATATATATATATATATATATATATATATATATATATATATATGGAAAATTCTACAATACATCCACCCTTTTTGGATGTATCGATACATCCGAAATCTGGACCGTTGGATGTTCATCCAATGGTCCAGATTAAATAATACAGGAGACATCATGTAATGCTATTTTTGACTTTTGACCTCTTGTGAACTTGCTATTGTAGGTCATTCTTCAATGTAATTTTTTTAATGAACACCCTAAATTAACTCATATTTACTTTCTCTTTCGTCCATGTAATTTAATATTTTATGCAACTACGTATATATAACAATTATTGTGTGTCGGCCGAAAAAGAAGGACACAGTGTGTCCAGGTCTGTAGGCGATGTAGACGATGACACCACCGCTACTGGCGATCTAGATGATGACACCGACGACGGTATGGATGAAGTTCCTGTAGCCAATATGGATAATAGTAAGGAAAGAATTCAGAGGAAGAAGAGTGGTAGGAAGCCGATAAAACTCGTTCTCTCAAATATCTTCTTTGTGTAAATTAAATCCATGGAGGACACAATCCCTAATTTTAGTTAAATAATACAGAGTCTGCTTAGTTGTTGTAAAATTATGGTGTTGCTTCTGTAACATTTGTATCTTTAATCTAATGTTTTCTATGAATATGTGTTCTGTTTGATTTTGATTTAGTAATCTTTCCATAATTTATTTTTTTGTTTCATCTAATAATTTAATATTTTTGTTATAAAGCTACAGGCCATGGTGGTGGTGGTGGAAGGAGAAACGGAGATGAAGAAAGAAAGAACAAGAAGTTCCGGTTCGCGACGGACTTTTCGAGCCCTCCTCGAACAATGAGGAGTACCAGCGGAATTAAATCTCGTATAGAGTTCCTCAAATTGTTAATCATGATAACCTTTGTACTTTTCAAACGGCTAGTAGAATCTTTCTCGAGACCTCCTCAATAAAACGGCTAGTAGATTGTTTGCTAGTCTCGAAATTTATTCGTCTTTCCATCTTCCTCACTTTTTGTACTTCTTTCTTGCTATATATACAATAGTTTTCTTGTTTCATAGTACTATTATTTATTCATAAATACATAGAATAGTTTTCTGAAATACAATAGTTTTCTTGTTCTTAAGATGTCTACTCGTGTGATGGGAAATGTATAAGACGTAGAAGATTGGTTGCCAGCTCCAAATGAAACCTTCATTCCGCGTATGTTGTGTAGGATTGAAGAACAAATGTCGACGATTTTAGCTCATGTTGCATCGATCAATTCTAAGCTTGGTTCAATAGAAATTGAACAAATGAATTTATCTCGTCGTTTGGAGAAGATTGAAGAATCTCTAGCTTTGAAGAAGGCATCTTCATCTGGAGTATTTAATAATATGGAGGAGATTTTCGTTGAATCTTCCGATGAGGAGGACGTGCTGCTACAGAATCATAATAAAGCAATGGACCGAATTCTCGTATTGTGTCCTACAGAAGAAACTGACTTTAGCAGTTTTTGAAAAAAATGTATGGAAATTTAGATTCGGTCACACCATCGAAAAGTTTAACAAAAGCTTCAACGTCGAAGCCTAGCAAGTGTACTAGTGGTTCTTCGAGTTATTATGACTATATTTTTGCGGATGATAGACCTGAAGAATAAGTAATATGAGTTTTGATTTAATTCCAACAGCTTTTTTTCCTAATTTATTCGTTTCTTTTCTTAGAGAAATAATATCATCTTGCAACAAAATTTATGTGCCTCGGGCTGAGATGAAGTCCTTAGCTCCTTTAACGAGAATTACAAATGGGGTATGTATAGATAGTATATTTTTTCTTAGATGCCATCTATGTTTACTTCGATTCCATCGCTGACATTTTTAATAATTTATTCAGATTTTAGGCGTTGTCTCTGCTCTTCTTACTGCGGAGGAACAGAAAAGAACCTCCAATAAAGCTAATGTATGGTTTTTACCAATAAGGATAACGGTGAGTGAGCATTTTATTCTTCAATGCATATGCATTAACAATTTTCTCGTTTGTTTGTCCTTCGTAATGTATTAATTGATGTGTATGTAGAAAGCAATGTTACCTCCATCCGACAAAAAACTTCATAAAATATGGAAGAAGTGCAAATATTTTCAGGATTACATGGGATCTTTAGGCCCTTGTAACGCGGTATTAATGTATTTCTGTTTAAATATTAATCCTAATTTTCTGAAAATTTACTAATTTGTTTTACCTAATTAATCCTGATTCAGATATACATACCCATTCTTTTGGACGGATACTATACTCTTGCAAGAGTTCTGGTTAAAACAAGGACTGTTAAAATTTGGGACTCACTTGCATCTAAAGATGATCCGATTCAAAACAAATCAGTCATAAAAGAAATAGTAAGCTCATATTCATCAATTTTTCAAGATCCACGGTATACTAATATATATTGTATTTTGGTAATTGTAGCTTTCAAATTTGGATCTCTTTTTCGAAGAAGAGATTTTGAAGTTGAGAGATGCTAGTTTCATCTTTTCTACTTTTGTAATAAAACGTCGTCCTTATGTTCTCCGCCAAGGCAATTTAGTTGATTGTGAGATTTTTGTAATTGCATTTATGAAAGACCGACGTAGTCTGGACTACCGTTCTCTCAATGTAAGTCTGAAAATATGTCGTCAAAAACTTATACTTTTTAGAGCAATATTTTTGATGTTATGTTTGTTATATGCAGTTTGATGCGGGAATAGAAAGACGCAAAGCTGCTGAATAGATAACAACTTCAGAGCACAATCAAGTACTATCCAAGTTGCGTATATAATATAATTAAGCTGAAAGGAGTCCAAACTGAAATGATTGAATATGGAAGACGATAATTTTTTTTCTTCTTCTTTATATCTAATGTATTATGTTCATTTGTTTTGTTGAGTTGTAATGTTCTTAAAATGTGTGATAAAAATGATATCAAAATGTTCATTTGTTTCATAATCTTGCTGCCATATAATCCTAAAATTTAGGAAAATTTATGAAATGCCAAAAAATTAAATTAGAAAAGTTTTATATAAAACCCACCGCAAAATAACGTTTCATCGCGTGCCCAGAATTAACAAAAAATAAACGATTTCGATTCTTTTTGCCCTTCCATCGAATGACCTTTTTGCCCTTCTAATTAATTCAAAACACCCCCGAACCCTATTATTACAAAAAAATGGTTTTGATTCTTCCACTTCTTCCATACGCCACTCTTTTCTCAAACCAAGGTCATTCTCCTCCAAAATCTTCAAACCTTTCTCCCCATTCGCAATCAACACACCATGTCGTCATCAGTGGCAGAATCATCACCGGCAGCATCACCAATTAGAGAAGATGCACCAGTTGCAGAAAATCCAAAAGGAAAAGACGGAGAACAACGGAAACCCTATTCTAAGAAAGTTGCACAGAAGAAAAAGGAAAAAGATGCTAAGCAAGAAGAAGTGCACGAAGAAATGCAAACAAAAGGTATAACTTTGAGTTTATGTTCGCAAATTCTGTTTATATTACACGGAGAATGACATTCTCCATCTTAAAACACATTTGGATGTTCATTCTCCCTGTCAAATTACACTGGGAATGCCATTCTCCGTGTAATTTAAATCAATAATATCATTCTCCGTTTAATTTAACGGAGAATGGCATTCTCAGTGTTAAAACACATAAGAATGCTATTCTCTGTGTTAATTTAAACGGAGAATGCTATTCTCCGTGTAATTTGAAACGGAGAATTCTATTCTCCGTGTTAAATTAAACAGAGTATGACATTAAAAGAGTTAAAACGAAAGAGAATGCTATTCTCCGTATTTTTATAAACGGAGAATAGCATTCTCTATTTTGAATTACACGGAGAATATTTTTCCCAGTGTTAAAACGATTGAGGATTCTATTCTCCGTTTAATTTAGAACGGAGAATGGCATTTTCCATGTAATTTGAAACAGAGAATAATATTCCCGTTTAAATTAAAATGATTGAGGATTCTATTCTCCGTTTAATTTGGAACGGAGAATAGTATTCTCCGTGTAATTTGAAACGGAGAATAACATTCCCAGTGTTAAAACACATTAGAATGTTCATTCTCCATTTTAATTTAAACGGAGAATGACATTCTCCGTGTCATTTGAAACGGAGAATGCTATTCTCTGTGTTGAATTACACGGAGAATGCCATTCCCAGTATTAAAATGATTGAAAATGTTATTCTCTGTTTATTTTGAAACGAAGAATGACATTTTCCGTGTTAAATTACACGAAGAATGTCATTTCCAGTGCTAAAACCCATAAGAATGGCCATTCCCCGTGTTAATTAACACGAATAATGATCATTCTCCATTTCAAATTAAACTGAGAATGGCTATTCTCTGTTTTATATCGATGGAGAACAGTTAATAGAAACCTAATTTTTTTTGTTTTGTAGAAAAAATCTGTCTGGAATAAAAAATCATGACTTTTCTGTTCTACTTTCAAGCCAATGCTAAATCTTATGGAGGTGGTCAATTTAGATGTTGGCCGTTTACCTGAGCCAGTTATTGATTCTTTGAAGAATACCAGTTTCTAGAATTTTGTCGAGATTTTCTACCAAAAAAGAGTCCACGTCTCCGAATTGGCCAAGGTAACGGAAGGGCTTCAAAATTTAATTGCAAGTTACACAAAAGAAAAAGATGGCGTCGAGTGCTTTGAATTGAGCACCACTGTTAAAATCGTGCCAAGCGTCGACGATATGGCAGTCATCTTCGGTCTACCGCTGAATGAAGAAAGCGATAATGATGTTATTACAGAAGATTGATAATTAAAAAACAACAGCAGCCCACACCACCAGCATCATTGAGCCTGTGTAGAGATCACTTCACAAGATTGCTGGCTAATTCTAAGGGCAAACACTCAGAAGTCACAAATAAGGAAGTGAGAGGGAAGTTCTTTGAATTGTTACGACAGTTTCATGGCTGAGATAACGCTGTTAATCCAGATGATTTGGCCAAGCTAATAATCTTCCACTTGTGCCAAACAGTATTCTTCACAAAGTCTGGCGGTTTAAATTTGCCGTACAGATTCTTGGCCTTGGTAGACAGTGTGGACGTCATCAACAGTATATGCTGGCCAAGGTTAATCCTGGCATATGTAATGGATAGCATAAAGAGGATTAGAAGCAAAACTGAACGGGGGGATTACTCAATGGCTTACTCCAAATTGGAATGTTGCACAATATACTTCCTCTATTGGTTTGTAGAACATAGTACATTTATGAAAAGGAAGTTCGACCCAATTCCTGATTATCCAAGATTTTTTATATGGAATGGGTACAAAATCTCAAACTTTTTCAAGGCCGAAATCACAACAAGTTGAGATTGAAGATGATATTCGAAGATCTGGTTATACCTGTTTGGGACGAAGAAGGGCACAAAGAAGTTGAGCCACCTATAGAAGAAGTTGAAAAAGAGGGAGAGGAGGAACACCAACAAGCAGGTGGGGACAATTTTGATGAACAACGGATACACATCATGATGAAATGGGCGCTGTGATGGACGACTCAACACAGAAATTGGAGGATTTGAGAAGACATCATTCTGATATTCTTGCACAGAATAAAGAACTCAAAAAAAGTTAAAAGAGATGGAGGCACAAGGAGCGCAGTTACGTGCAACCAACCTTGAGAACGAGAAACTCAAAGAAAAGCTAAAAGAGCTCGAGGCACAAGAAGTGCAATAACGTACAGTCAACGTTGTGATGGAGGGCTCTGTGTATAGCCGTCAAGACGGGCCGGCGGGGCGGGCCGGCCCGTAACCCACCATAACCCACCATTTGGCGGGGCGGGGCGGGGCGGGCCGACCCACCATTTTGGCGGGCTAAAAAAATTCCAACCCAGCCCAACCCACCGGCGGGCCGCGGGCTAGGCGGGCCGGCCCGCTTAATTTTTTAAAATTTTTTAATTATTGTTTAGTTTCTTAAAAGAAAAAAAATTATATATATAATATTTTCTACTCACTCTCATATGCATCAAATTACAAGTAAATTATAAGAAACATTATAATAGTAGATATTTCTTTAAAACACCTTCATTCATGTAAATAAATGACCAAATTTAATATTTTATACGTTATTACTTGCATTAAATAATAATTTTTATCATTTATAATACATATCTCATATATGTGCTAAATAAAAAAATAAAAAAATTTATAAAAAGATAGATGGCGGGCCAACCCACTTGACCCGCGGGCTAGCCCAACGCGGGGCGGGCTACTAGCGGGCCAGCCCACCTAGGCCCGCCGGTTTGGCGGGCTCCTAAATGCTCGGCCCAACCCACCTTTTTGGCGGGCGGATCGGGCCGGCCCAACGGGCTTAGCCCATTTTGACAGCTCTAGCTCTGTGCATGAAATGGAGGATTTGAAAAAGCAGAATTCTGTTCTTATTGCTGATAATGCACGGCTCGTCAACAATGTTACAAATCTACATGCACAAGGTAAAATCTTTTCTACTTCAAATTTTTGATTTGTAATCTTCCAGAAGAATGGCCATTCTCCGTGTATAATAACACGAAGAATGTCATTCTCCATGTTATTTGAAACGGATAATTACTATTCTCTATCATTTTGATACTGTGAAGGTTATTCTCTATGTAATTCCAAACGGAGAATGCTATTCTCCGTGTTATATTACACGGAGAATGTCATTCTCCATGTTAGATTCACATCAAACATTTCATTATTGTTTGTTTTATTTTAGTGCAAATAACCGAGCATCTCAGAGAAATAAATAAAAGGCTCGTTAATGATAAAAGGGAGCTTCAAAATAAAGTTGAATCGTTGAATATTGAAGCCATTGAAAAGGATGCAAAAATCGCTGATCTCCAAGCCATTGTTGTAGCATTGCAGCATGAGGAGACTCAAGCAGCTGCTGAACTTGCTGCTCCAAAAGAAGCTAAAAGAAGAGGAGGATCGGAGGAAAAGAGGTTCAAAAAACCATCAGCACCATTAGCCGATGAAGATGTTACTCCCTTGGAAAAGAATACAGTTAGAAAGGCTAATAAAAAGCGGAAGATGAATGCCGCTCCGAAATCCGGAGAAGATGCCAAAATGGCTGAATTAAAGAGGAACCATGTCATACTAAGGGAATGCGATGAACTCTTACTTTGGAAAGATACGGATGAAGAGCTGAAGAAGCAATACATCGACATCGTAATTCCCAAAAAGAAGTGTCCAGAGTATGTATTCTGAACTCGACCAATCTTTGTCCAATTCATAACAGAGAACAACCATTCTCCGTGTCAGTTGGACGGCAAATTACTATTTTTTGTGTCATTTGGACGGCAAATTACCATTCTCTGTGTCAGTTGGACGGCAAATTATCATTCTCCGTATCTGTTGGACGGCGAATGATCCTTTTTTTCTTTTTTTTCTTGAATTTTTTCATAATTATGTCCTGAGAATCTCCATTAATTTAATCTAAACTAAATTTATGTGCAGTGATATTGTATACTTATTTTTGTCGAAAGAGGGTAAAAATGAAGTTACAGTCCAGCTGTCGACAATAGACCGGTGAGACATAGTCAACTATGAAGACATGGAGGCTGGCATACTGAACCTAATAATGAAGAAGCTGAGAGAAATTCAAGGCATTGCAAGAAGGTATGCCCTGTCAAGTTCAAAGGACGTGTAACATAAGTGGTCTGCATTCTTGATGTCCCACACATTGGTAATAATCCAAACAGAAAAATCCATATTCATGTGTACACCGATAAAAAATGACATAAAAAATTACTCATGATACTGTGTTTTATTTTTGGAAAACAGAACATCGTTGAACTTGCCATTGAACCAGAAGCAAAAGCCGGCGCCCTTGAAACTTTCAAAACATATGTAGAAGACTTCGTCATGGGTTTAGAGGACGACATAGAGTTACTATTCATACCACTCTTTCATGTATCCATCAAATACTATACGCTGCTCACATTCAACTTTATCTCGTACGATTGGACACACTACAACTCTTTGAGGCAAACCACGTACGAAAAGGGCAAGGTGGATGCAGAATTAATAAAGAAGACCTTAGAGCCTATCGTCAGGAGAAAAGCTGATATGATGAGGGAGATATGCCCGGCGAAGATGGAGTATGATAACACAGGGCTGAATTGTTCTCCACGATGCCCACAACGACAGGCACCCAACTGCCTCTTGTACACGGCATATTATATGATGAGCTTGATGAGTACTCCCTTCGAAATATCAGAAGGAAATAATGATGACACATGCCAGAAGATTACAATGATGAGGTTGGTATGGGCTAAGAATTTTATTCAAGCGAATATGTAACACCACAAACCTAGCAATGACATTGTAAAACAATAATGTAATTATGTAATTGGGCAAGGAACTTCTGTCTTTTATAATGTCTGGTCTGCTATGTCTTTTATAATAAAATTATTTTTGAATTACATTTACATTGTCAAAACCACGAAAAGTTTGACTTTTATTTACATATGAAAGTCTGAACTACTACATAAAATCCTACTACCAAGAAAAAGTTTAATGTGAGCTCCGTGCGGGCATCGTCAGAGCAAATCACTTTATCGTGCATCGCCAGAGTAAAGGAACTCCTTGAGGCAAAGGAATTCCTTGAGGCAAATCACTTCATCGTGCATCGTCAGAGCAAAGAAATTCTGTGAGGCAAAGGAATTTCTTATAAAGGAATTCTTCGAGAGCAAATGTCACCTCCGTTTTTCGTATACATATTTCCAGTATACGTGTACGGGATCCTGTCCAATATTTTTACTTGTCTTGTCTTGCTAGCTGATTTTGATTTAAACTTGTTTTGGTTCATCATGGTTTAACTTGATTTATTTTGGTTGGCTTGATTTATTTTGGTTCTATATGTTAACCTCCCTACCTACCACCATCCCTCTTTATAAAGCCACCTACTTTTCTCTCTCCTCATAATTCCTCATAAGTTCTTCTTCTCCTCCATTAAAAACCTCTCCCCCTCCATAGGCAAGTGCACCTTGCTCTCACTCAAGAACCAATTTTGGTGGTTCCAATGGTTTCCTAGCATGATTCCCTTCCACTTTAGAACTTGGAATTTTTTATTTTGAAGCATGGATTTTTATAGATCTAAAAAATTACCTTTTTCGGATACTTGAAGTTTTGATCTATTTAACTTCTTCATTTTCATGTTTTGATGTTTCCATGTGGTAGATAATTTTGTTCTACCCTATTTTGACCTAAGGAAGTCCGAATTTGGACTCCGGATGGAGAAATGGCGGAGTTTTGAAGTTTTCGGCCATGGTTCGTTCTTCCCGGATTCGTCGGAAAGACGAACAGTGC
Organism: Iris pallida; assembly: GCA_029216955.1. Classification (NCBI taxonomy): domain Eukaryota; kingdom Viridiplantae; phylum Streptophyta; class Magnoliopsida; order Asparagales; family Iridaceae; genus Iris; species Iris pallida. Next base: position 5,955,899 of record JANAVB010041820.1, on the reverse strand, counting down.
ACTGCTTGGACGCATGGACCTGTCATGCGCCCAAATCATTCCCCACCCTCATGTGGGTGCATATGCCTCCATATGGGCGCATAGGGTTCCACATGTGGGAGCATAGTCTTGTGTTTGCGTATAAGCCTTCACGACTTGTCTCCTTGCATTCATTCATCCTTAGCCTTTGGCCACAAGGGTCCAACTCATGCTTGGGCGCATAGGGCACTCATGCTTGGGAGCATAGAGTGTATTCCCCTCCTAGTGGGTGCATACATGAAGCCAGTGTGGGTGCATGACTTGGGTATGGCACATGGCCTTCACCCGTAATGCACAAACCCCTTATCCATTCCTTGGCACTTGGCCATGCAAGTGCCTTGGCCATGTAGGCACCCATGTTTGGGCGCATAGCCACCCTTATGTGGGCGCATAGGAACCCCCTATGGGCGCATAAGTCCCCCTTCACTTGGGCACATGGATGCCCATGATCCTCATGCTTTGGTTTTGCATGTTTCGGCTTATCGCATCTTTTACGACTTGTGATTTTGTGCGATTTTCTCGCTATTGATCTTCATGACACGACATGACTCGTACGTGCCACGGCTAGGCGTGGCACGACTCGACATGGCACGATGCAAGTCGCAGAACGACTTGGCACGACTTGGCACGATTAGTGCGATTTTGTTTAATCGTGGCACGACTTTCTATATTTTTGCTAAATAGAAAATCATGACACGGTTTGAGTGGTGGCCCATGCAGGTCTTGAAAATCAAGATGTGTGAGGGTTATACCGGATAGATGTCTCAATCAGCACTCGTCCTTGATCTCTACTCGTGTCTCCTAATCTTCCTGAAATCTTGATCTGATCACATGCTTATATCCTTGATCTATCATGGTCCTTCCTTATTGTTCCTTATGTCGTTTCTTCAGCGGCATTATTCCTGGTCCTACCGATCGACAAGGCAGAGCACCTCCCGTGGACCAGCAGCAACCTGGAGATCAAGTCCAGCATTCAGGAGTAGCCTCCAGAGTCATGCCTACTGGGGGTCAAGAGCCACCAGTTCAGCCCGTCCATCCTGTAGAGCCTGACGATGGCACCTTGGTGGGTCTCATCAGGATGTTGCTTGTATCTCAAGATCGTCGGGGCGATGCCCTGCACCAGGTAGTACATGATGCCATGGGCCGTATTGGTTATCAAGGGAACAGTGCGGCTAGCAGTTTCAAGCGTCTGAACCCTCCTTTCTTCGATGGTAGTGAGGACGCTATTACAGCTGATGCATGGCTCCAGGACATCAAGATTATATTGGATGCAGCCAAGACTCTAAAAGAAGAGAAGATAACTATGGTGCGCCTGCAGTTATTGGACCTAGCCCGCACCTAGTGGGCGATGATAGCAGTTGAGTTGGCGACGCCTGTTCCATGGGCGGTATTCTGTGATAAGTTCCAGATCAAGTACTTTGATACTGTAGCTCGACACCACCTACAGACGAGATTCACCAATCTCAGACAGATGAGTAAGACGGTCGATGGTTATACGGTCGAGTTTTTGAGACTGAGTCGGTATGCTCCCACCTTGGTGGCAACCGAGTTCGATCGAGCGCAGCGGTTCCAGTATGGACTCCACCTAGTGATCATTCTACCAGTAGAGCAATTTGAGTATTAGACTTTTGATGCCATCTTGCGAGCAGTGAAGAGGCATGAGTATACTTCGCAGAGGATAGTGGATAGAACTGGAGGACGAAAGCGATCCCATGGCCAGATAAACCAGTCTTCTGTCCCAGTCCCGACAGCTAGGGTCTTGACCATTGGAGCTCCGAGGAGGACAGCATCAGTTACGTCGGTTCAGCACTCGGCCCCAACGTACCCTCAGCAGAAGCGGAGGCAGTCTTCCACAATGGGCTGCACTTATTGTGGGAAGCAAGGGCATGTTGTATCAGAATATCATCGAGCACAAGGCTTGTGTTTGGCTTGTGGGGCATCGGATCACATGATAGGGTCCTGGCCACAAAGAGCCGGTTCATCCTCATCGGCCCAGACTAGTCCCTCTGTGAGGGGACCAGCACCAGTACAGTAGTAGCAGTACCAGCCTCCGAGGCCATTGTCGCCTCAGGCCCAAGCATTCTAGCAGCAGAAACAGCAGCAGTATACCCAGGCCCAGGCTCAGAATCAGAACTGCCAGAGAGGTTTCCAGCAGAGGTGACCAGCTCCCAAAGGGCAAGGTCAGGTGATGGCTTTGACCGTAGAGGAGGGGTTGGCATCAGGTAAGGTGGTGGCAGGTACCATTCTCGTCAACTCTTTTCCTGCATCAGTATTATTTGATTCAGGTACATTGTACTCATTTATGTCTGCACGATTCGCGACACGGATAGGATTGGAGCCCAAGTCAATATCAGTAAGGCTCAAAATACTTACTGGTAACGGTCTTGTGGGAGTAGACAGAGTATTTTTCTCGTATCGAATCGTAGTTAGCGGTAGAGAGTTTCCCGCTAGGTTGATAGAATTCCCGATGGTCGATTATGATGTGGTCCTAGGGATAGTTTGGTTGAGGGACCAGTATGCTAGAATATATTACCATATTGGCAAGATTATTTTTAGTATTCCTGGTGAGCCAGAGTTTTTAATTCTTCGAGGCGGAGTAGAACCTTCTTCCCCAGCATTGTGGATGGCAGTAGCAGCAGTTCAGTTTCCCAGAGTTGTAGAAGAGTTTCCTGACGTATTTTCCAAAGAGCTTCTAGGCATGCCCCCAGAGAGAGAGAGAGAGATCGAGTTCACCATTGATTTGATTCCCGGATCAGTACCAGTGTCAGAGAGAGTCTATAGGATGGCACCTTCAGAGTTGGAGATCTTGTACAAGATGACTGAAGAACTTAGAACCAAGGGTTTCATTCATGCTAGTGGATCACCTTGGGGAGCTTCGATGCTTCTTGTGAAAAAGAAGGATGGTACGTTAAGATTATGTGTTGATTATCGTACCTTGAACTCTGTAACAATCAAGAACATATATCCTCTACCAAGGATAGATGACTTATTTGATCAGCTCAAGGGAGCGGCAGTATTCTCGATGATTGACTTGCGGTCAGGGTACCATCAAATCAGAGTCAGAGAGCAGGACATCCCGAAGACAGCATTCAGATCGAGGTATGGACATTGGGAGTTCCTGGTTATGCCATTTGGAGCGACCAATGCGCCAGCCGTATTCATAGACCTTATGAATCGTATCTTCATGCCCTATTTGGACCAGTTCGTGATAGTGTTTATAGACGACATCTTAGTCTATAACAAGAATGAGGCGTAGCATGAGCAGCATCTCCGTATGGTTTTTCAATTTCTCAGGGCGCACCAGTTGTACGTAAAGTTCAGTAAGTACAAGTTTTGGTTGGATCGTATCTCGTACTTAGGTTACATCATCACCAGAGGTGTGTTTCACTTAACAAAAATGCCTTTGAAATTGGCTTTTGAAAATAAAACGAGAAAAAGTACAAGAAGTACAAATTATTCTGGAAAGTATTGCTATGGAAGTCTGATCTGAAAGTGATTACTTTGTTCCTTGGACCATACGATGATGATGAAGATCACTGCTAGAAGATGAACAACCGGAAGAACTAAGTCACCAGAAAGGTATCGACACACTTGGGCACTGATGGTGAGGCCGAATGCTTTCCTGCTTTTCTTTACTCTGTTCTGAAAAAAAGGTTGAAGAAGAATGCTCTGGAGAATCAAAATCTCTGAGTTCTAATCTCTCTGTTTTCTTTCCTCCTCTCTCTGTGTCCGTTATCTGAGAAAAAATAAGTCTATTTATAGACTTGGCTTCTTGTGCGTAAAACTCAGCAAAAGTTCCATCTTTACGCTAATAACTGCCACCCATGACTGAAGTCATCCTCTGCATACGTTGACACGTGTCCCATTATTTCAATAAGAATAGGATGCACGTACACACGTTCTTCGAGATGTGTGGCATGAAAGCCATGTAGGCAAACCACGTTCCAAATTGGTCAAGAAGAATAGGGCGTAAAAACAACCCAAATATACTCTGAGCGTAAAGTAGTAGACTAGGCGTAAAATAGCCCTGACATGGACTTCCCACGTAAAGTGGTTGTTAAACAACCTTGTGCGTAAAAGTAGCCCAAATAAACTTTATGCACACGTCAACTTTTGAGCGTAAAATCTCATATAGTCTCCATGCGTAAAAGAAACCATATTGTGAGCGTAAAATAGCTCAGTCCACATACTAAACGACAACATTGGTCTCTGTGTAAAACAAATCCCTTCGAATTCTGTGATATACGCCGTCAGTAAATCTTTATGTCAGACTTTGTATTAAATGCAAGACTTTACAACTTTGTCCAGCGTAAAAGTGGTTAGCTTATCTCTGGCATAAAACCATTGGCTTGACCCTGGCGTAAAGTGATTAGCCTGTCTTAGGCGTAAAGTGATTAGCCTATCTTTGGCGTAAAATAGATCATTTTGAGTGGAATGCTCTATCTCTTTGACTCATTCTATGAAGCACTTTTTACGCTCCTACAAGACCCCCTTCAAAGTTTTCAAATATCTTCAAAATTTGAAACACTTTGAACAGAAGCGTAAAACTCGAGATTTGACCAGTCAGCGTAAAAGTCAAAAAATGGTGCCGGTCAATACTTAATCGTCATAATGAATTTTCTCTCGAAACTTTCGAATGCTTCTTTATCTTCCCGAGTTTGCATTAATAATGATCAGTTTCCCATAAGGAATATGAAGAGTTGATTTGATTGTATATATAAGGAGAAATGCTTCATTCTTGCTTTTCATCCTCATACTGTCAAGGCACCAAAGAAAGAGATTAACAAAGAAGAGGCTCCGAGCTCCAGGATTGATATAGAGACGGAGGTTGAGCGAGCACGCAACTTTATAGAGTGCTTTGGACTGACTCCAGCAGTCTTTGGTCGTATAAATGGTGGTCCCTCAACTGCGTATGGAGGATCAGGTGTGCAAAAGTATTCCTTAATCTGATGCGTTGTTTCGGGATCCGCAACATGCACGAGTTAGGTGCCTCCCTTCGTCAGCCCAACGTAGGAGAAAAAAAATAATGTTTTATGTACAAGTGTCGTTTATGTATTGCGACTCTTCTACTTATCTGTAGGGGCCTACTCCCATTTTTATAAATAAAATCTTAATATTGATTTCATCTGTTGGTATATAGAATTGTTCTACACCTCCTTTGACTGCATCTATGGTTGTTCATTCCCAAGAGAAACAAAACAACACGTGGCATCTGTCTTGTGGTCATGAGCCCCTTTTATTAGGATCTTTCTCGAAATAAACTCACACCAACCGTTTCTTCGACCCTTTATAAATAGATGAGTTAAAGAATGTTTTATGTATTCTCATTCTCATTCTCATCTTTTCTCTCCGAAGATAGCTATTTTGCAAAATTCATTCTCCAATAAGAGATTGGTAATGACGATGCTTTCTGACGTCGTTCCTCTGTACGCCCGGTAGCTCTTTGCAAAATTTTATTCTCCAACAAGAGATTGATAATGGCGATGCTTTTTGATGTCGTTTCTCTGTACGCTCGGTCACCAGACGCTGATTCAACCACTCTTATAGTTGAACCATCTGACCTTGATGGTAAGTTTGATTCGTAAAACAATTGTCTGCCTTTGAGCTGTTTTTTTTAAACATGTGCCTATCTTTAATAGATAAGGCACGCCAACTGAAAAATGAGCGCAAATCCTTGATAAATATGGAGCGTATAAAACACAGGCGCAAAGCCTTTTAGATAAGATGCATATGAAACACGGGCGTAAAAGCCTTGTTGAATAATATGCTCATGAAATACTGGCGTAAAAGCCTTGTTGAATAAGGTGCACATGAAACAATGGCGTAAAAGCCTTGTTGAATAAGGTGCACGTGAAACAATGGCGTAAAAGCCTTGTTGAATAAGGAGCACATGAAACAATGGCATAAATGCCTTGTTGAATAAGGTGCACATGAGACACTGGCGTAAAAAGCCTTGTTGAATAAGGTGCACATGAGACACTGGCGTAAAAAGCCTTGTTGAATAATATGCTCATGAAACACTGGCATAAAGCCTTGTAGATATGATGCACATGAAATACGGGCATAAATCCTTTGTTGAATAAGGTACGCCTGTTGAAAACAAGGTGCGTAAGCATCTATTTTTTTTAGTTTTAATTGGCTAGTATGCGTCTGATGACACCTCTGTTTAAAACAATTTTTCTCTGCTGTCTTTTACAGAAGTTTGGCTGAAGAATTTTTTCAGAAACGGTATTGGTGACTTGGATGCTGTTGGGAGCATTCTTCTGACATCAACATCAGGGAGCTCATGCGCTTTTGACACACAAATCAGACAACTCAGAACTCTTCGTGGGATAGAAGGGTCTTCCTCAGTTGGTAGGAAGAGCCTTTATATACGGAGAGTTGGATGGTGGAGTCAACTCTATCCCGAGAAATCGGATAGTAGAGTACCTTTCACGGCAGAACTAGGAATCGTATCCCATTGCTGGATACATTCCTATCTCCTTTTAAAGGCCGCCACTTCTCCACCAGTTGTATTGGCAGCCACACGTCTTCGGGCTGCCATACTCTGGGATTCTCCTCTCGTCTGAGAGAGAAGACCAGAGTTAATTCCTACTGTTCTGGTCGCCATTGAGGCTCAGACAGCAAGGAATTGACACCAACAATGAATCCGACAAAGAAGATCCAAAGAAGTAATAGATCTCTATTAGGTTATCGTTATCGTATAGAATGAAAATCCAAGATGCAATAGATTTCCATTATGAATTGTAAGAAAGTCTAAGAAATGTAATAGACTTTTATGATGATATGAGAATGGAAATGACAAGTCTTCTATACTCAATGATTTGTATCTATCCAGAGGTAATATAAACATAATAGATCTCGTCTTCTGTTTAAAGCATACAATACTATCAGAGGTAATATGGACATGATAGATCGTATCAACTCAAAAGAAAACTAGATTAATATCTATTCAGAGGCCAAATGGACATAATAGATAGGAAATACAAGCAAATTTAATATTTATTCAGAGGTTATAAGAACGTGATAAATAATAAATTCAACTTTCTATACCAACTGGTAAGGTAGAAGATTAAAATTTCTCTCCAAAGAGATGAGTAATCAGCTTAACCAAACCTTGGTAGCTGGAGATTAAGAAGACAGATGTCATTGAGGATATATTCTAATATCGATGAAAGAATGAATGAACCAACATATCTTTCGGGAAAAGAAAAAGGTCAATTCAATTCCATAATTAAATGGATGAATCTGATGTAATGAACGGACAGGTCTTTTCAGGAATGAAAAGTTATTTTCAATTTTAAAGACCAGTTCATTAATAAATCTCTCCTATAAATAGGCGAGAACTCTTTGTAACATTTCATTCTTATTTTCACTCCTCTATTGGAAATGTCTTCTAAGGATATGCAGCAAAAGAATGAAGTCTCCATAAAGGTTGAGGACGTCATTGAGACGTGCCCCGTTGAGCCAATTGTGTCAGGCCCAACCGAAATAGGCGAAAGCTCTTCTACGCCCAAGCCACCATAAGACATCCTTGCTTTCTTAGTAGAGCCAGGACAAACTCCTGAAGAAGAGGTGCTGAGGATGGCTGTCTGCAAATTTTTTATGATCTCAGGCAATAATGCCTTTGATGCATTAGCTGACTATATATTCAATAAGGAAGGCAGTGGTCCTCGTCCTTAATCCTTTATTCAGAACAAAAATAAAAAGAAAATTTATTTTTATTCTGTCTCTTTTTTTTTATACATAGTACTTCTTAAGAAATTTGCCATTGATCGGCATCATGAGTAAATCTCCATTGGGCTTTGATAACCGATAGGCGCCATTAGAAAACACGGTCTCAATTACATAAGGGCCTTCCCTTTTTGCTTGGAATTTCCCTTTGCTTTTGTGAGTCATGACCATCGGTCTTCGAATGGCTAATACCAGTTCGCCAACCTTGAATACCCTCTCTTTAACTTTACGATTGAAAGTTTGAGATATACGGGCTTGATATAGCTCAATATGCTGTTGTGCTTGAAGACGCTTCTCGTCCAATCCTTCAAGTTCTTGGAGTCATAAGCGATCATTATTCTCTATAGTTAGCTCATTAGCGATTGCTATTCGAAGAGATAGAATCTGAATTTCCAATGGAAGGACAGCTTCACATCCATAAACCAATGAGAATGGTGTAAAACCAGTAGGAGTCCGGACTGTTGTTCGATAAGCCCATAAACATTCTCTAAGTCTCTTATTCCAATCACGTTTGTTAGAAGAGAAACTTTTTGAGAAGTTTAATGATCGTCTTATTGAAAGCTTCGGCTAAACCATTAGCAGCTGGATTATAAGCCGTAGAAGCCAAATTTGAATTCGATTCTTATCACAGAATCGATAAAATGCCTGACTGGCAAATTGTGGTCCATTGTCTTGAATTATTTGTAGAGGAATCCCGAAGCGATAAATGACATGATGTTTGATGAAGCTGATTCCATTAGATGTTTTCACTTCAGTAAGGAGAATTGCTTCTGCCCACTTAGAAAAGTAATCGATTATGGCTAATATAAACCGATGTCCTTTAACAGAAGGAGGGTTAATAGGACCAGTGATATCCATACCCAAGCTTCGAAGGGCCAAGAGGCTGCTGTAGGATGTAGAAATTTAGACGGTTGATGAATAAAATCAGCATGAATCTGACATGCTTTACACCTTTTGGCATAGTCTACAGCTTCTGCTATCATAGAAGGCCAATAATACCCCATTCTTCGAATGCGGTCTTGTAATTTAGGACCCAGTTGATGAGCACCACAAATACCATCACGAGCTTCTCGCAGTGTTTGTTTAGCTTCATTTTCTGAGAGACAGCACAGCAAGAGTCCATCATATGAACGACGATATAACATATGTAAAGACGAATCATAATAGAATCGAAATGATCGCCTCTTAATTGATGCAGCTTCTTTTGGATCTTCAGGTAAAATCCCATGAACCACATAATCAATGAATGGAGTTCTCCAATCCCTCTGTTGGGAACTTGACTTTGTAGTATAACTTTGTTCAATATACAAATTATTCTTGACACAGAATAAATCTCGGTCCAACAAAGTAATTATATTTTGCCTTCGGATTGGAATAGCCAAGTCTGCAGCTAAGCTAGTAAGAGCATCAGCTTCCATATTCTGAGAACGTGGTACGAATTCGATAAAGAATCCTTTGAATGAAAGGACCAACTCGATTACCACTTGATGATAAGGGATGAGATTAGGATTTCTGACTTCATAAGTCCCTCTAACTTGATTAACAATCAATTGAGAATCTCCATAAGCTTCTAGGAACTCAATATCCAATTATTTTGCTACTTGGAGACCAATCAATAGAGCATTATATTCTGCTACATTGTTGGAGCATGGCTCATTAAGAGAATAGGCACGGTATATGACCATTTTGTCAGGAGAAATCAAGACGTTTCCTACCCCAGAGACAATATTGCCTTTAGGTCCTACTCGTGATGCGCCATCAAAATATAATTGCCATATGTCATTCTTCAAAGTCATGTTACAATCCACGAATTCATCTGGAATGTCCTCATATAACTTCGATGTTTCAGGTATAGGATGAGCAGCTAAGAAATCAGCTAATGCTTGACCCTTTACTGATTTCTGAAGTATATAAACCAGGTCATAAGGAGTGAGTAACATCGCCCAGGTAGCTAACCTGGAGTTAAGAATGCTCGGTTTTCTCATCTGTACCCGAATAGGATTTATTCTGGAGATGACATGAATAGTCTGTCCTGTCACATAATATCTTGTCTTTTGGATAGCAAAAACCAAAGCTAGACATTCCTTTTCTACAGGAGTATACCTGTGTTCAGCTCCAACCATCATTCGACTGAGATAATAAATTGTCTGTTCATGACCCATATCACTTTTCTGTGCAAGAAGAGCGCCAAATGAATAATCCAAGGCTCGAACATATAGCAAAAATGGTCTTCCTACCACTGGAGGTACCAGAACAGGTAGATTTGTAAGCTATTGCTTAATGTCATTGAAGGCCTTTTGACATGTTTCATCCCAAACAAATGATACACCTTTCTTTAATAGACGGGAGAAAGGTTGACATCTTCCAGAGAGATTAGATATAAATCTTCTGATATAAGCAATATGACCCTGAAAGCCACGGAGTTCTTTCAAATTACGAGGAGGACACATTTTAAGAATTGCTTTAACCTTATCAGGATCAACATGGATACCCTGAGAAGTAATGACATATCCTAAAAACTTGCCACTAGAAACCCCTAAGAAAGACTTAGTAGGGTTCATTTTCAATTGTTGTTGACGCATCAATTCAAATACTGTCTTTAAGTCATAAATGTGATCATCCTTTGATCGACTCTTAACAGCAATGTCATCTACGTAACATTCAACTGTTTTTCGTAGATGTTCTTGAAAGATGTTGCTCATAGCCCGTTGATACGTAGCACCGGTATTTTTAAGACCGAACGACATAACCGTATAGCAGTAAACCCCAAGGGGTGTTCGAAAAAAAGTATGCTTCTCATCTTCTGGATGCATCTTGATCTGATTGTATCTTGAGAATTCGTCCATGAAAGACATGCGTTCAAAACCGTATGTATTATCTATCATGACATCAGTAATAGGAAGTGGAAATTCGTCCTTTGGACAAGCCGCATTAAGATCTCGATAATCTATGCAAACTCGGACTTTTCCGTTCTAGAAACAATATTGGCAACCCAATCCGAGTGTTGCTCTTCACGAACAAAGCCACATGTAATCTTCTTTTTGACTTCTGCTTCAATTGCATCCATCATATCTGGTCTAAAGCACCGTTGCTGTTGTTTTACAGGCTTGACATTAGGCAAAATATTGAGTTTATGAGTAGCAACTTTAGGATCTAGACCCGGCATATCCTCATAACTCCATGCAAAGATGTCAATATATTCTTTGATCAGTTTTATCAACTCTTCTTTTTCATCTTCAGAAAGGTTCTTACTGATGAATATTGGTTTGGACGTAGTTCAATCTCCAACATCAATCTGGACAATCTCATCCTCTGTAGGTGGCTGTCGCTGTTCAAAACGAAGTTCCCATTGAGTGTCCATCTGTTGAGCCTAAGGATCATTCTCAAATGGTTCAGATTCACCATCAATTTGAACCATGTTGACTGAAAATATTTGTTCAGATTCATCATAATAACCTTCTCTAACATAAGAAGAGTGAGACATATCAGATTCAATGAATTGGATTTCTTCTGAATCCGATGATTGCGAAGAACTAGAAGAAAATTCTTCTTGTATATCGTCATTAAACATGTGTGGCAGATCATATCCCAATCCATGATGAGTTTTCTGATAAAACGGATCACCACATAATGGTAATCGTCTTCCTTTGCCTTGATTGAGACCTTGTATAGTCTTCAAATCATATCCTATATTCTGGATAATCTTGATAGATTGTTGACTATATTTGTCAATTCAGATTCTTCCTTTATCTTTATCTTTCAGATCATCTATCTGAGCAACAGGGATATTTCTAGCCAGGCCAAACATAATTTGGTGCTTGTTTTTTTTATCAGACGGAACCACGAAATAAGATTCTTTGTGACGTCTATAAGTTACACAAGCTTGCGAAGGAGCAACTACAGGAAGAAGATAGGGAGAAGATGTTAAGAACTTTTGAGCATAAGGTCCAACATCGACCTGAAGAGGAAATGAATTTTCCTTATAGTTAATGTATAAAGTTTCTTCTGGTTCTATGTTGTCTTTATATTAATGACTTTGATTATCAGAAGATAAAGTTATTCTTTCAATAAACTTGACAGCCATATACTCGAAAAGGAAACCTTCATTGATACCAAAAAGTACATAATGATCAATATTTACATCATTTATAATTTGACTGCTACGCTTCGAATTAATCATTAATGGACCATTATTCGTCTTCTGTGTAGATTTGCCAAGATTGACAATCTATGGTGGTTCTGGATCATTCGTACAAGAAGTACGCCTTTTGACCTTGATCATAAAAGGTTGAACTTGGCTCTTAGCAGGAACATTTACTGATTCCTCAGATGAAGCTTGAGTTCTTCCTTTAACCTTAATTATCAAAGGTTGATTGGTGACAGGTTGGGATTGGATTCGTCCCTTGACTATGATTTTCAAAGGCTATTCTTCTGGCAGACCTTCATTAATAGACTGATCTTCAGTAGATGATTGATCTTCAGCTATGTCTGATATCTCTTTCACATGCTCTTGTTTGTAAAGCCTTGAATAAGAAAAATAGGCTTCGACACCCTTGAAAGGATTGATATCAGCAAACTCAGTCTTCACAACCCCTTGGGAATCCACATACTTGAAGCATTGGTGGAGAGAGGCACGATGTTATGCTCATGTAACCACGGTCTTCCAAGAAGGATATTATAGGATATGTCTGAGTTGATAACATAGAAGGTTACCATAGTTCAAAGATCACTAATCTGAATCTTCAGACGAATTTTCCCCAGTGGTTTACTCTTGCCTGAGTTAAAACCAACTATCGTAGTACTAGTATAAGTCAGATCACTAGTAGGAATCCTCAGGGGTCTTAGCATACTCTGAAGAATTATGATAATTGAAGACCCAGGATCAATATAAATCCTGTCAATTTCAGTGGATCCGATATACCCAGTGTAGCACAAAGGCCTGTCATGCTTGTTATGCTTCAACAGCATATCTTCTTGTGTAAAGGTGATGTTGGGAATTGCTTCCATCACACTATGACATTGTGGACATGATATGGGTGTATTATCAGGACTCTTGAGTTGTGCCATGCATGAATCTGCTTGAAGTAAAGCTTCACTCAAAGTCTTCCTACTTTCTTTAGAAAGACGAAGTAGCTCAAATATAGATAATCTAGCCGGAGTATTGGCTAACTGAGCTAGAATATCGAATTTGTAGGGTTTCATCACCACCCCCTGACTGGAAGCATACTTCAATGGGACGTCAAAGCGTACTGCCTTCTGTTTCCCCTTTTCAACCACAGATGGCTTAACAGAAATAGGAGAAGGTTGAATTGGTGGTGCTTCAACATCCTCTGATTCTTTGGAGGATCCCTCATAATCTTTATGGTACTCTTTCCCAGATCTTGTACCAACAAAAGTTTCTTCTTCAGACTCAAGAGAAGGAAGTACCATATTACAGGATTTAGTTTTTCCCTCCCCTAGCCTTCTTCTTGTAAGGATTGTTATGAGGAACTTCAGAACCCAATCCCACAGTGGAGTTTTAATTTTGAATTTACAAAGGAAGTCGTATTCCTTTATCATAATTCAAACCTTCTGTGAGACTCGTCTCAAAGTATCGGTATTTATATACGGATACGTATTTTGCATCGTTTTTCGTAATTTCTTGGTTTCCGGAATATTTTAAATTTTTCCCAAAACTATAGATTTTCTCCTTGATCGGCATACCGCCGGTATATCGGAGTATACAGACGGCACACCGCCCGGACATGTTTTCTACACTTTAGATATTTTCGGTTTCTGATATTTTCATGAATAATATTTTGGATATTTTTATGAATAGTGTTTCAGATATTTTCGTGAATAGTGTTTAGATATTTTCGTGAATAGTATTTAGATATTTTCATAAATAGTGTAGATGCACTCTATTGTCCAATGGATAATTGGTTTTGTTTGAATGGTCATGATTGATCTAGACTTTCACATGGATCATGATCCAACGGCTAAGATTAATTCTCCCTTATATATATACCATTTTACTTTCTCTCTCCTCCCTCTTTTCATTCTCTTCACTCTCTCTTCATTTCTTCTTCCCTTCTCTTCCCTTGGAGCTTGCCAAGAGCTTGGCCTTGAGGTCTAGAGTGTGGTTTCGTGCCCCTCTTGGTGGTAGAGTAGAAGATTAGGCTTGGAGCTTAACCTAGGCAAGTACATCTTGCCAAATTCTTGAACAATAGTAATCTATTGTCATTTTTGTTTTCCTTGGTATTAAATGCTTAGAATTTTTCTAAATTCATTTTGTTAAATGTGTTTTCCTGATGATTCTCTTATATGTGCATGTTTCCAAAAATTCAATTAACCAAGATTTGATTTTCTGTTAAAACCCAATAGTGACTTAGTAGAAAACTTGGTATCAAGAGTGATACTAGAGTTATCATCATGGATCTTGGTCACATATACATATATGGGGTCCTTACCTAGCTAGTATACATGAATTTTGAGTTTGGTGGCAATCGGGACTCGTTTCGGTGTTCCGAGAACCTCTGTTTCGGAGTATTTTGAGATATTGATCTATCAAATCTTTGAAATTGTAAAAACTAATACTCCCATGTTGTAGGAAATTCAATTCTATGCAATTTTGACTTCCGAATTTCGATTTAAAACGAAGTTTTTATGGCCGAAACAAGTTTTGAGTTTTCAAAAATCAACTTTCTGTGACGGTTCGAAAAATCCGTCGAAAATCCGAGGAAATCCGTCGGAAAATCCGAACTTGCACCACAAAACTTCCTGTGACACTACGGAAAATCTGCCGGAAATTCGCAGAAATCCGTCGGATAATCCGGTTAGGCTATTTTTGCCCGTTTCTGCCCGTTTTTGTCCGTTTTTGATATTTTCTTTGATTGTAATGAATTCTTAACATGATTAGATGACCTTTTATACTTAGAGAATGAATGTACACCCTATATACACTTGACTCTAGCTTATGATCATATGTTCTCTATACTCACTATGTATTGCCATGTCCTTCCAGATTTATTGTACCTTGCAGTCTATGCCATATCCAATAATTACTTGATAGTGACCCGTCGTGGTGCACTCTTGAACATGTCTTTTCCTAGCTTGCTTGATAGTGGCCTGTCATGGCGCACTCTTGATTCTAGTACATGTCTAGCTCCTTGATAGTGGCTCGTCGTAGCGCACTCTTGTCTTGATATTGTCATGTCTTGTTGTGGCTTGTTGTAGTGCACAATCTTGCTTGTCTTGTCAAGTCTTGCATGTCTCATGTCTAGGATGGATTCTGCGGAATGCCATACCTAGAATCCAACAAGAAAATGTTAATAACTAAACAACTAGCTTGATTATCTAGATCATTGGAGACTTTCCCGGTTACCTGTTGCCCCTTTGATCTTGGCCCTATATATATATATATTTATATATATATATGTGTATATATATACTTGGGATTTGGAGCTATCTGTCAAGATGAGCACTCTTCCAGCACACCGTCGAGTGGGGCACCTCTTTAGGACACATGTATCTTACTGCAGTGTGTCTGCTATACTTCTTTTCTTTTGCTCGGATCATTCAGGAAGTAGCAGGCAGGTAACTGGACTTGGATTTCTCAAACTTGCATGTGTTAGTAATTAGGATTGTGGCAACACTAGTTAGCTAAAGTATCAAGCCGTACTCATTGTTTGGCCGTGATTGATGGATGGAGTCCATTCTTGTCTAGTCTAGTCTTGCTCCAGTTTATCTTATTGTAGTACTTAGCTTCCTGTCTTTCCTTACATGCTATTCTTCCTACTACATGCTCGGCTTCACCATATGCTCACATGTCCAGTTTATTCTATGTATTCACTTGCTATCCTGCTTACATGTTCCAGTTTTTTTTCGTAAATACTGTGGTACCAATTTACTGCTTTATCTTAGAGATGTTATGAATTGCATGATGGTTTTAGTTCATAGTTTGGCTTCCTTTGTGTTACTTGCTATTGGGGTTCTGACCCCACTGGTTTTGTATTGACCAGATCTAGTTGAGGAGCCCGAGAATCTTTCAGACCTTTCTCTCGATGGTGACCACCCGGAGCACCAGGGGACTTGAGTGGGTGTTTTTTTTCTTACCCACTCTTTTTTGTACATATTCTTTTGAGGCGTTTAGCCACCGAGCACGTGTTTAGCTCGTGTTTTGGACTTGACATTTGGCCTACGGGCTTAGACATGATGTTATATTTCTAGACTGCAGCTAGAGCTGATCATGTATTACTTAGTCTTGCTAGTTCTTTATTTTGTATTACTAGCTTCATGATCATCTATATATTATAGTTTGGGACGCTTTTCTGTCTTATATGCATGATGATCATATTCTTGTACCTTACTTCTTGTCTGAGACTGAGATATCTAGGATTTTGTGACCTAGGATTGATTGTTGGTTTGTAGCAGTGACCCCATCTATACAGCTTATACGTTATTTCGGAGTACTGGAGTACTTTGGTATACGTAGCTGGCCTTGTCCGTCCCTACTTGCCAGTATTCTGGTTCTGGGGCGTGACATAGGTTTTAGAGGTGGCCCATGCAGGCTGATTTATCAGATATGTGGGGGTTGCTGGTAGTTATCTCAGTCATGAATTCTTCTCTATTAATATCCTCGATATTACTCTTTACCTCTGATCTTTGACCTGATATCTTCTTTGATCGTTGATCTTTTCTGTTCCCTCGACCTGATCCTTGTGTCCTTAAACTTTCAGGGGCACCGTTCCTGGTCCTTCTGATAGGCCTGTTCGGGCTTTGTCGATGGCAGATCAGCATCCCTTAGTTTTGCCGGTTCAGGAGGAGCATCCTCAGCATTCGGGAGCAGAGTCTAGAGTGGACCGAAGGGCAGAGTCGCCAGTTCTTCCTGTTCAGCCAGCAGTACCAGTTCATCTAGAGCAGCCAGAAGGTGTTGTTCGAGCACTGGTGGATGTTCTGAGAGATTTCATGGCGTCGCAGCAGCGTTAGAGTGATATTCTTACCCATTCTGTCCAGACGGCTTTGGACATAGGTGGTGCTCAGGTCTACAATTCTGCGAGCAGCTTCAGGCGTCTTCATCCCCCGTACTTCTATGGTACAGAGGAAGCTATTGCGTCTGATGCATGGCTTCAGGATACTGAGGCCATTCTGGAGGCGGCAGGGATTTCGGCTAGGGAGCGTGTGGCAGTTGTCAGGTTGCAGCTCTTAGATTTGGCCCGCGACTGGTGGGCGGCTCATGAGGTGTCTCTTAGGGCACCAGTAGCCTAGGCCGATTTTAGCGAGAGGTTTTAGACTCGCTATTTTGATGCGGTGTCGTATTATAATCTGCAGCAGAGGTTCATTGGCTTACGACAGATAAGCAGGACCGTCGACGGCTATGCGACAGAGTTTAGCAGGCTCAGTCGGTTTGCCCCTTCCTTAGTGGCGATCGAGTTGAACCGGGCGAGGAAGTTCCAGCAGGGGCTTCATCTGGAGATCATACTGGCAGTTGAGCAGCATGAGTTCCAGACTTTTGATGCAGTGATGAGGACGGCAAGGAGGCATGAGTACACCTCGCAGAGGATCGTTGATAGAGTCGAAGGCCAGAAGAGGCCTCACATTCAGAGGGGATCTGCTTCGCAGTCGTTAGCACCAGCTCCATCAGTCCGAGCTTTGACGATTGGATCTCCGAGGGGACCGATTCCGGTGGCTTTCTTTCAGCAGTCGTCTCAGCCGCATCTTCAGCAGCAGAGGCAATCTTCCTCAGTTGCTTGTTCCCATTACGGGAAGGAAGGACATGTCTTATCAGAGTGCCGTAGGGCACAGGGCTTATGCTTAGCCTGTGGAGCACCGGACTACAGAATAGGGGCTTATCGCAGGAGGAGTTCGGCTGGATCAGCATCCTTCCAGCCAGCAGTTCAGCAGTTTAGAGCACCAGCGTCGGTTCAGCAGCAGCAGGCCCAGAGGCCATTATCGACGCAGTCTCAGCAGTTCCAGCAGAGGCCTCAGCAGTATGCTCAGGCTCAGGCTCAGGCTCAGGCTCAGAGGCAGAGGGGTCCAGCGACCAGAGTTCAGGGTCAGGCTTTCACGCTTTCTATAGAGGAGGCGCTAGCAGCAGGAGAGGTGGTCGCAGGTACCATTCTTGTTCACTCTCATTCAGCTTCAGCTTTATTTGATTCTGGTGCTTCACATTCGTTTATATCTGCACAATTTGTGACACATATTGGTTTAGAGCCAGAATCTTTACCTGTAAGGATGAATATACTTACTGGTAATGATCTAGTAGGAGTAGACCGAGTCTATGCCTCGTGTAGAGTCATAGTATGTGGGAGAGAGTTTCCCGCTAGGCTGATAGAGTTTTCTATGGGCGATTATGATGTCGTCCTAGGTATGGATTGGTTGAGTGCTCGACACGCTTCGATAGATTGCCATGCTGGCAAGGTTATCTTTCGTGTTCTGAATGAGGAGGAGTTCTCATTCTCTAGAGGCGAGGTGGAGCCTTCACTAGCAATCATGAGGATGGCAGTAGCCGAGGAGGTTCAGTTGCCCAGAGTAGTTTACGAGTTTTCCGATGTGTTTCCCGAGGAGCTTCCGGGTTTGCCTCCAGTTAGGGAGATTGAGTATTATATTGATTTGGTTCCGGGAGCAGAGCCAGTGTCAGCGAGAGTCTACAGGATGTCTCCTTCAGAGTTGTTGGTGTTGTATCAGTCTATTGAGGAGCTTAGGACCAAGGGATTCATTCGTCCTAGTGGATCGCCTTGGGGAGCTCCATCCCTTCTTGTGAAGAAGAAGGATGGTTCATCGCGTATGGTTATTGACTATCGTCAGCTTAACGCGATGACCGTGAAGAACAAGTATCCCTTGCCTAAGATAGATGACTTGTTCGACCAGCTTAGTGGAGCGGCTGTGTTTTCGAAGATCAATTTTTGGTCTGGGTACCATCAGATCAGAGTCAGACACCAGAATATACCCAAGACGACGTTTAGATCTCGATATGGCCATTGGGAGTTCCTTGTTATGCCTTTTGGAGCGACCAATGCGCCAGCGATCTTCATGAATCTCATGAATCGCATCTTCATACCCTACTTAGACCAATTTGTGATAGTATTTATTGATGATATCTTAGTCTATAGTCGGACTGAGGCAGAGCACGAGCAACATCTTCACGTGGTTCTTCAGATTCTTCGGGACCATCAGCTTTACGCGAAGTTCAGCAAGTGCGATTTCTGGCTCGATCGATTCTCTTTCTTGGGTCACATTATTGCCGGAGGTGGTGTTGAGGTGGACTCCAAGAAGGTTGAGGCTATCGAGGGTTGGCCAGTATCTCGTACAGTTTCAGATGTACGCAGCTTTCTGGGATTAACAGGCTACTACAGACGGTTTGTGGCAGACTTTGCTAGGATCTCCGCACCCTAGACATGGCTGACGTATAAGGATGTATACTTTGAGTGATCAGATGCTTGTCAGGTTTCTTTTGAGAAACTCAAATAGAGTTTGATTTCAGCTCCTATTCTGACACTACCCGTCGGACCAGGTGGGTTCACGGTGTATTATGACGCGTCGGGCCGAGGACTTGGTTGTGTTCTTATGCAGCACGGTTGAGTGATAGCTTATGCGTCTCGGCAGCTTCGGGACCATGAAAAGATCTATTCGACGCACGATCTTGAGTTGGCCGCAGTTGTGTTTGCCCTCAAGCTCTGGAGGTATTATCTGTATGGTGATTGAGTGGAGATTTTTACTGACCATAAGAGCTTGAGGTATGTGTTCACCCAGAGGGATCTGAATATACGGCAGAGGAGGTGGCTTGAGTTACTGAAGGATTATGATGTTGATCTTCAGTATCATCCCGGAAAGGCAAACGTCGTTGCAGACGCTTTGAGCAGGAGACCCGGAGTCTATTTCTTGACGGAGCAGCGTCACCTTCTGGAGGATCTTCAGGAGATGGGCATTGAGGTAGTGCTACCTGGTGAAGCAGCTATAATGGCAGGCTTGCAGGTTCAGTCTACCATTGTGGATAGGATCAGAGCATCTCAGTCAGGGGATGCCAGGCTTCAGCAGCTCAGAACAGAGTGTGTAGTAGGGCACAGAGCAGAGTTGTGCATCCATGAGGATGGGACACTCCGATTTGGGAGTCGTCTTTGTGTGTCGAGTGGAGATATTTGACAGGAGATTATGTCGGAGGCCCACAGTTCTCGGTATTCTGTTCATCCTGGAGGGACGAAGATGTACCGAGATATTTGTCAGCATTTTTGGTGGAATGGTATGGAGAGGGAGATAGCTCGGTTTGTCTATCGATGCTTAGTTTGCCAGCAGGTCAAGGCTGAGCACCAGAGACCGGCCGGACTTCTTCAGCCTTTACCGATTCCGGAGTGGAAGTGAGATCATATTACAATGGACTTCATGATTGGTCTTCCTAGAACCCCGACTGGTAGAGATGCCATTTGGGTTATAGTGGATCGACTCACGAAGGTTGCCCACTTTCTACCTTTCAGAGTTGGTCAGTCTACAGAGTAGTTGGCCGACTTGTACATGAGGCAGATTGTCAGATTGCATGGGGTACCAGTTAGCATAGTCTCAGATCGGGATTCCAGATTCACTTCTCATTTCTGGCAGAGTCTTCAGCAGAGTCTGGGTACCCGTTTGAGTTTCAGTTCAGCATACCATCCTCAGACAGATGGTCAGTCGGAGTGTACGATTCTGACCTTGGAGGATATGCTTCGATCATGCATTCTTGACTTCAGTGGTTCTTCGGAGGATCACTTGCATTTGGTAGAGTTCTCTAACAACAATAGCTTCCAGGCGAGCATTCAGATGGCTCCTTTCGAGGCTTTGTATGGTAGGAGATGTAGGTCACCCTAGCTTGGGATGACATTGGAGAGAGACAGATGCTTGGTCCAGAGATGATTGCTCAGTCAGTTGGAGTAGTCGGGCAGGTCAGAGAGTATCTCAGAGTAGATCAGGATCGACAGCGTCATTGGGCAGATCAGTATCGACGCCATCTTGAGTTCTCTGTCGGCGACCACATATTTCTTCGAATTTTGCCTACCCGTGGTGTCATCAGGTTTGGCGTACGGAGAAAGCTTAGCCCTATATTTATTGGGCCGTTCGATGTTCTCGAGCGAGTAGGGGATGTATCTTATCGCCTTGCTCTTCCACCGTCGTTGTGCGAGGTACATGACGTATTTCACGTATCTCAGCTACGTCGGTATGTTCCGGATCCGAGCCATATTCTAGATCATTCTGAGCTGGTCGTTGGTACCGACCTATAGTATGAGGAGAGGCCCATATCCATCTTGGACCGGAGGGAGAAGATTCTCAAGAACCGGACTATCCGATTAGTTCGTGTTTCCTGGGATCATCACTCACCGGGCGAGTCGACTTGGGAGCGCGAGGATGATATCCAAGCTCGTTACCCGTATCTGTTTGACTCGTGAGGTATACTTATTCATATATCTATGTTCTACCTTTTGAGTATGATTGTAGGAATACATGATGTTGTTGTTTACGTATGTTTAAATTGCTTCTACATTCTTGTACATTACTGTAGTTAGATTTCATGCTTTATGAGTTTCCCATCTTGATCCTGATAACATGTTTTCTTGGATTTCTTGCTTACTTTTGATTACTTTTAGGAAATTCCGAGGACGGAATTTTTCTAAGGAGGGGAGAGTTGTGAGACTCGTCTCATAGTATAGGTATTTATATACGGATACGTATTTTGCAGCGTATTTCGTATTTTCTTGGTTTTCGAAATATTTTAAAATTTTCCCAAAACTATAGATTTTCTCCTTGATCGGCATACTGCCGGTATCCCAGAGTATACAGACGGCATACCGCCCGGACATGTTTTCTACACTTTAGATATTTTCGGTTTCTGATATTTTTATGAATAGTGTTTTGGATATTTTCATGAATAGTGTTTCGGATATTTTTGTGAATAGTGTTTTGATATTATCGTGAATAGTGTTTAAATATTTTCATGAATAGTGTAGATGCACTCTATTGTCCAATGGATAATTGGTTTTGTTTGAATGGTCATGATTGATCTAGACTTTCACATGGATCATGATCCAACGGCTAAGATTAATTCCCCCTTATATATATACCATTTTACTTTCTCTCTCCCCCCTCTTTTCATTCTCTTCACTCTCTCTTCATTTCTTCTTCCCTTCTCTTCCCTTGGAGCTTGCCAAGAGCTTGGCCTTGATGTCTAGAGTGTGGTTTCGTGCCCCTCTTGGTGGTGGAGTAGAAGATTAGGCTTAGAGCTTAACCTAGGCAAGTACATCTTGCCAAATTCTAGAACAATAGTAATCTATTGTCATTTTTGTTTTCCTTGGTAATAAATGCTTAGAATTTTCCTAAACTCATTTTGTTAAATGTGTTTTCCTGATGATTCTCGTATATGTGCATGTTTCCAAAAATTCAATTAAGCAAGATTTGATTTTCTGTTAAAACCCAATAGTGACTTAGTAGAAAACTTGGGATCAAGAGTGATACTAGAGTTATCATCATGGATCTTGGTCACATATACATATATGGGGTCCTTACCTAGCTAGTATACATGGATTTTGAGTTTGGTGGCAATCGGGACTCGTTTCGGTGTTCCGAGAACCTCTGTTTCAGAGTATTTTGAGATATTGATCTATCAAATCTTTGAAATTGTGAAAACTAATACTCCCATGTTGTAGGAAATTCAATTCTTTGCAATTTTGACTTTTGAAAATCCGAATTTCGATTTAAAACAAAGTTTTTATGGCCGAAACAAGTTTTGAGTTTTCAAAAATCAACTTTCTGTGACGGTTCGAAAAATTCGTCGGAAATCTGCAGAAATCCGTCAGAAAATCCGAACTTGCACCACAAAACTTGATGTGACACTACAAAAAATCTGCCGAAAATCTGCAGAAATCCGTCGGATAATCCGGTTAGGCTGTTTTTGCCCGTTTCTGCCCGTTTTTGTCCGTTTTTAATATTTTCTTTGATTGTAATGAATTCTTAACATGATTAGATGACCTTGTATACTTAGAGAATGAATGTACACCCTATATACACTTGACTCTAGCTTTTGTTCATATGTTCTCTATACTCACTATGTATTGCCATGTCCTTCCAGATTTATTGTACCCTGCGGTCTATGCCATATCCAATAATTACTTGATAGTGACCCGTCGTGGTGCACTCTTGAACATGTCTTTTCCTAGCTTGCTTGATAGTGGCCTGTCATGGCATACTCTTGATTCTAGTACATGTCAAGATCCTTGATAGTGGCTCGTCGTAGCGCACTCTTGTCTTGATATTGTCATGTCTTGTTGTGGCTTGTTGTAGTGCACAATCTTGCTTGTCTTGTTAAGTCTTGCATGTCTTATGTCTAGGATGGATTCTGCGGAATGACACACCTAGAATCCAACAAGAAAATGTTAAGGACTAAACAACTAGCTTGATTATCTAGATCATTGGAGACTTTTCCGGTTACTTGTTGCCCCTTTGATCTATATAAAATATATATATATATATATATATATATATATATATATATATATATATATATATATATATATACACTTGGGATTTGGAGCTATCTGTCATGATGAGCACTCTTCCAGCACACCGTCGAGTGGGGCACCTCATTAGGACACATGTATCTTACTGCAGTGTGTCTGCTATACTTCTTTTCTTTTGCTCGGATCATTCAGGAAGTAGCAGGCAGGTAACTGGACTTGGATTTCTCAAACTTGCATGTGTTAGTAATTAGGATTGTGGCAACCCTAGTTAGCTAAAGTATCAAGCCGTACTCATTGCTTGGCCGTGATTGATGGATAGAGTCCACTCTTGTCTAGTCTTGTCTTGCTCCAGTTTATCTTATTGTAGTACATAGCTTCCTGTCTTTCCTTACATGCTATTATTCCTACTACATACTCGGCTTCACCATATACTCACATGTCCAGTTTATTCTATGTATTCACATGCTATCCTACTTACATGTTCCAATTTTCTTTCGTAAATACTGTGGTACCAATTTACTATTCTAGTCTCGTTTACTGCTTTATCTTAGAGATGTTATGAATTGCATGCTGGTTTTAGTTCATAGTTTGGCTTCCTTTGTGGTAGTTGCTATTGGGGTTCTGACCCCACTGGTTTTGCATTGGCCAGATCTAGTTGAGGAGCCCGAGGATCTTCCGGACCTTTCTCTCGATGGTGACCACACGGAGCACCAGGGGACTTGAGTGGGTATTCTTTCTCTTACCCACTCTTTTCTGTACATATTCTTTTGAGGCGTTTAGCCACCGAGCACGTGTCTAGCTCGTGTTTTGGACTTGACATTTGGCCTACGGGCTTAGACATGATATTATATTTCTAGACTGCAGCTAGTGCCGATCATGTATTACTTAGCCTTGCTAGTTCTTCATTTTGTATTACTAGCTTCATGATCATCTATATATTATAGTTTGGGACACTTTACTGTCTTATATGCATGATGATCATATTCTTGTACCTTGCTTCTTGTCTGAGACTGAGATATCTAGGATTTTGTGACCTAGGATTGACTGTTGGTTTGTAGTAGTGACCCCCATCTATACCGCTTATACGTTGTTTCGGAGTACTGGAGTACTTTGGTATACGTAGCTAGCCTTGTCCGTCCCTACTTGCCAGTATTCTGGTTCTGGGGCGTGACACCTTCTGCCTTTTGAAAGTCATAACCTATCTTCTTCATAAGGAAGACAGATTGTTGACTGTACAAGTGAGTGGGCAGCGAACTTTTAACAGGTGGTTCAACAGAAGAGGAAGAAGAAATCTCTGTAATTACAGAAGAATAAGAAATAGAAATCTCTGTAGCTATAGGAGGAGAAGGATTCGGGATACGAGGAAAAATCCCTGTAGAAGCTTTTTCATAAGCAGCAAAGACTTGTTGTGCCCTGTATAAAGGAACACTATTTATGGCTAGCCACTGCTGATGAGTAAGCTTGAGCTTGGTAGGAGGAGCTAGACTTGGAGGACATATGTTCAATCCTCTCAGTCTATCTTCTAAAGGAATGCCATCCCATAGATGACCCAAATCGTCAGGATCTGGAATAACATGAGAAATCATGTTGCAGGTTTTGACTTTCTTACCTTTCTTGGATTTTGAAGTTTTACCTTCGTCTTCCATTTCAGGTACTAAGTCAGGATGTACCCACATAATTTTACCATTCTTTAATGTGAGAGACAACAATCCTTCAATTTCTTCCCTGGCAGGCGGGATATTCACAATCTTCATCGTCGCCTTCGGGATTGGGATAATTCCATCTGGGACTTGCTGTGGAGGAAAATCTCCGAATTGAAGAGAAACCATATTGGTTGTAACCGTATGGTCATCATTGGTTAAAGCGATAGCACCACCATTTATCAGCTCTTGGATTTTCTTTTTCAAGACATAGCAAGCACTAGTAGGATGATTTATGTATCTATGATAGATACAATATTTAGGATTGTCAGTGAGATTCACCTCATTAGGCCTCTTTGGCTCCAAAATCTGGAGTTTGCTACTCTTCACCAGACATTGGAATATCCCTGGGATATCACTTTCGTCAAAAGAGTATTCTTCTTTTGGCCTAGAAGATTCTGATTATTCGACGTCGTTTTATTTTTGGAAAGATTAACCATAAGGGTATCCTTTCCTTTTATATTACGATTGCCAGAATTATTACCAGGATTTCCTTTCTTTCCTTTATCCTCTGAGGCAAAACTCATCCCATGTTCACGAGCCAACCTACCATTGGTCTCGACAGAAACTGCTGCTATAATAAACGAAGCCCAATCTGTGAATTGGGAACCCGTGAAGACAGCAATGGATGGTCGCAGATTTATCTTGCATGTATCAATTAACGCTGAATCTGGCATACCAGGAGACATCCTTAGAGTAGCCTGTCGGAAACGTTCGATGAACGTCCGAGTATCTTCCTTCTCCTTTTGTTTAATTTCTATTAAGGAGGACATGTTCATGTCCATACCTCCTTCATAGAAGCGGGAGAGAAATATTGCCATAAATTTATCAAAAGACGAAATGTAATTGTCGGGTAAACTACGATACCAGTCGTAAGCTGAACCCGTCAAGCATCCAATGAACACTCGAGTGAGAAGAGCATTATTTTTCTTCAGATGTACAGTCATAATAACAAAATAACCTTCTATCAAACAATACCATTGATTGTGGCTTGAATTTCGGTAGAAAGGGTACA
Source organism: Iris pallida (assembly GCA_029216955.1). Taxonomy (NCBI): domain Eukaryota; kingdom Viridiplantae; phylum Streptophyta; class Magnoliopsida; order Asparagales; family Iridaceae; genus Iris; species Iris pallida. The sequence goes on along the minus strand of JANAVB010041820.1, from coordinate 5,929,977 downwards.
TCATTCCAATGAGGAGGATAAGGTTGCTTAATCCCTAACCTCTGGAGCTGATCCTTGTGGTTCAAAACTTCAAACTGTGCTTTGAGCTCACGTACTGCTTGAATGGCTTTACTAGTTTGCGGAAGCACATTTGATTGAATGGTTGTTGGATGTACCGTAATCTCCACCGAAGATGGTACATCTTCTGGAATAATGGGATCTGGAGATGTAAAATTTTGATTAACAGCAGGCTCTTGAATATTCAAAGGTATATCAGCCCCTTGACTATCTTGAGTTTGTACTGCTACTGGTACCGGTGTTATTACTGCCGACTGAGCAGTTTGCTGAGTCAATATTATCTGATGCATGCTTTGTACCATGTTAAGCATGTCTTTCAGTGATTGCTCAACGGCAGTGAGACGTTGTTCTGTATTAGCAGATGACGTCTCTGGTTCATCTCCGATAGCGTAGGATTCAACCTCTCTTGAAGATATAGAGGGATTAGTATAGAAGTATGAATCGACACTATCAGTTTCGGACTCAAAAGATTGAGTACCCCCAGCTTCTGAATCAGAAGTCTGTAATTGTTTTTGTCTTCTTGATCGAGTATTCTGATATACTCCTTCAAAGGAATCAAGAAGTTTGTTGAATTGTTGTTGATCTTGAGTTTGGGACGTATTCTGTCTCGGACGTCGTCCTCTGTTAGTATGAGATGCCATGTTGACTGACGCATATGACAGCTCATGTCCTTGATCATCAGCTTGTTGTTGAGGTACATTAAAACTCAACATAAACTGACCGTTTTGAAGCCGAACAACAACAGTTGATTACAACTTGGTGATACTCACAATGGTATTTTTCTTGGGGGAGTGTCACGGGAGATTGTCTATTTTTACGCTTTTGCATTATCAATTCACGTAAATCAGAAGGAGTAGAGGGAGTCTTCTTCTTTATTACATTTGGGGTAGAAAAACGTTTAGTCCCTTGTGTATAAAGAAGATTACTGGCTGCATTCGCAGAACCAAACTGTACATTTTTAGGCGTTTGGAGTTGTGTGCGTAAATCTTGAGATTTTTGAGCACGAAGGACTCCATTTTTATTGCGTGTAATTTGTAGGTTTGGTACTTTGCGTAGAGCAGTATAAGAAGGTTGTTGGTGTAGAACTGAAGCTTTTCCAACAACATTTTTATGCTGTATGCGTTTAGGTACATTCACATTAGATGTAAAAACATCGTTGCAAATTTTATCTACACTGTCACAGACAGGAGACTTACCTTTACGCATAGAGCATAAAAATTGATTATCTGCCACGTCACAGACGGGAGATTTTCCTGTACGCGAATAGCGTAATTTTTGTGTGTCTACCACGTCACAGACGGGAGACTTATTCTTACACTTAGAAGCACAAGCATTAGAGTCTGCCTCATTATAAATGGGAGACTCGTTCTTATGCACTGAGCGCAAAATTTGGTTTTTATCCACTGGGCGTAAAACATCATTTTTACGCACCGGGCGTAAAACTTAGTTCTTACGCAGTGGGCGTGAAACCTGATTATCTTCACCGTCACAGACGGGAGATGAATTGCCACACTTAGAGTGCAACACTGAAGTAAGGACTGCCTCGTTACGAACGGGAGGCCCTACGACAGGAGTGGGAAGAATTACCTTGCCATCAGAGGCAACAGAGAGATCAAAAGCTATTTTGGATTTAGAAATCCAAACTTTTCGTGCTTTGCGAGACTTTTTAACATTGGAGCAGCGAGAACCACCCCCAGTTCGGCGCATTTCTTCATAAGCAGTCTGGTCGAAGTGTACAACCAGAGTCTTCTTTGTCGATCCAATCGACACATCATCATATTGAGCAATTGCCTCCTCGTCAGAGGAGAAGGTCGTCCCCAGCAGAGTCGCCATTTTGTTTCACTTAACAAAAATACCTTTGAAATTGGCTTTTGAAAATAAAACGAGAAAAAGTACAAGAAGTACAAATTGTTCTGGGAAGTATTGTTATGGAAGTCTGATCTGAAAGCGATCACTTTGTTCCTTGGACCATACGATGATGATGAAAATCACTGCTAGAAGATGAACAACCGGAAGACCTTAGTAACCAGAAAGGTATCGACACACTTAGGCACTGATGGCGAGGCCGAATGCTTTTCTGCTTTGCTTTACTCTGTTCTGAAAGAAAGGTTAAAGAAGAATGCTCTGGAGAATCAAAATCTCTGAGTTCTAATCTCTCTGTTTTCTCTTCTCCTCTCTCTGTGTCCGTTATCTGAGAAAAAATAAGTCTATTTATAGACTTGGCTTCTTGTGCGTAAAACTCAGCAAAAGTTCTGTCTTTACGCTAATAATTGCCACCCATGACTGAAGTCATCCTCTGCATACGTTGACACGTGTCCCATTATTTCAATAAGAATAGGATGCACGTACACACGTTCTTCGAGATGTGTGGCATGAAAGCCATGTAGGCAAACCACGTTCCAAATTGGTCAAGAAGAATAGGGCATAAAAACAACCCAAATATACTCTGAGCATAAAGTAGTAAACTAGGCGTAAAATAGTCCTGACATGGACTTCCCGCGTAAAGTGGTTGTTAAACAACCTTGAGCGTAAAAGTAGCCCAAATAAACTTTATGCACACGTCAACTTTTGAGCGTAACATCTCATAAAGTCTCCATGTGTAAAAGAAGCCATATTGTGAGCGTAAATAGCTTAGTCCACATACTAAACGACAACTTTGGTCTCTGTGTAAAACAAATCCCTTCGAATTCTTGATATACGCCGTCAGTAAATCTTCATGTCAGACTTTGCATTAAATACAAGACTTGACAGCTTTGTCCAGCGTAAAAGTGGTTAGCTTATCTCTGGCATAAAACCATTGGCTTGACCCTGGCGTAAAGTGATTAGCCTATCTTAGGCGTAAAGTGATTAGCCTGTCTTTGGCATAAAATAGATCATTTTGAGTGGAATGCTCTATCTCTTTGACTCATTCTATGATGCACTTTTTACGCTCCTACAAGGTGGAGTGGAAGTGGACCCCCAGAAGATAGTTGCCATAAAGACATGGCCAGTACCTAGCACTGTCGCGGAAGTTCGAAGTTTCCTTGGATTGGTCGGCTATTACCGTCGGTTTATGTCAGACTTTGCTCGGATTTTAGTGCCATTGACGCAGTTGACCCGTAAGGATGTGAAGTTTGCTTGGACAGCAGAGTGTCAGAGTTCATTCGAGAAGTGGAAGCAGAGATTGATGACGGCCCCCATTCTCACTCTTTTCGATGGGACTGGAGGATTTTCAGTTTATTGTGATGCTTCAGGCAGAGGATTTGGATACGTATTGATGCAGCATGGTAAGGTAGTCCCTTATGCGTCATGCCAGCTTCGTGACCATGAGAGGAATTATCTTACCCATGACTTGGAGTTAGCGGCAGTAGTTTTTGTATTGAAGCTTTGGAGGCATTATCTATAAGGAGATCGGGTGGAGATTTTCACCGACCACAAGAGTCTAAAGTATGTGTTCACCCAGAAGGATCTCAATATGCGTCAGAGAAGATGGCTAGAGCTACTTGTGGATTATGACATCAACTTGCAGTATCATCCTGGGAACGCCAACGTTGTAGCAGATGCATTGAGCAGGAGAGCCGGAGTCTATTTTCTAACAGCACAGCCAGGGTTGTTAGCAGATCTTCAGAAGATGGGTATTGAAGTTGTTCTTCCTTCCAGTGTGGCATTAATGGCCAGTATGCAAGTTCAATCCAGTATAGTAGAGAGGATCAAGTTAGCTTAGTCAGTGGATTCTAAGCTTCAGCTGCTTAGGGCAGAATGTGTAGCAGGACGAAGACCAAAGCTATGTATTCATGAAGATGGTACACTCTGACATGGGAGGCATCTTTGTGTACCCAGTGGAGATATCAGACAGGAGATCATGGTAGAAGCTCATAGTTCTCAGTATTCGATTCACCCCAGCGGTACAAAGATGTACCGAGATATCCGTCAGCATTTTTGGTGGAATGACAAGAAGAGGGAGATAGCCCGATTTGTCTTTCGTTGTTTGGTTTGTCAGCAAGTTAAAGTCGAACATCAGAGGCTAGCTGGAATTTTTCAACCTTTACCGATCCCAGAATGGAAATAGGAGCACATTACCATGGATTTTGTGAATGGATTACCTAGATCCCCAGCTGGGAGAGATGCTATCTGGGTTATAGTCGACAAACTCACGAAGGTAGCTCATTCCATCCCTTTTAGAGTCGATCAGTCGACGGATCAACTTGTAGAGATGTACCTCAGGCAGATAGTCAGATTGCATGAAGTGCCAGTTAGTATTGTGTCCGACAGAGATTCAAGATTCACTTCGTACTTTTGGTGGAGTCTTCAAGAAAGTTTGGGGATTCGTCTCAAGTTTAGTTCAGCCTACCATCCGCAGACAGATGGTCAGTCAGAAACGCACGATCCAGACTCTTGAAGATATGCTACGGTCATGTACACTCGACTTCGGTGGCTCGTAGGAAGATCACCTACATCTCGTGGAGTTCTCCTACAACAACAGTTTCCAGGCCAGTATCCAGATGGCACCCTTTGAAGCCTTGTACAGTAGGAAGTGCAGATCTCTTTTAGCTTGGGATGATATCGGTGAGAGGCAAATGATTGGCCCAGAGATGGTGACGCGGACTATTGAGGTGGTCGGACAAGTCAGGGATCATCTTCGAGTTGCACAAGATCGCCAGCATCATTGGGCCGATTCCCATCGGCGTCCCCTTGAATTCTCTGTTGGCGACCATGTATTCTTTAGGATCTCGCCTACCCGTGGCGTCATTCATTTCGGCGTGCGAGAAAAGCTTAGTCCTATGTATATAGGGCCATTCGATATCTTGGAGCGAGTAGGTGATGTGTCCTATCATCTCGTTCTTCCACCGTCGTTACGTGAGGATCATGATGTCTTTCATGTATCCCAATTGTGACGGTATATCCCGAATCCAAGTCATGTCCTTGATCATTCGAAATTGGTTGTTGGTACCAACCTTTCGTATGAGGAAAGGCCCGTATCCATATTGGACCGAAGAGAGAAGATACTCAAGAACAAGACTATCAAGTTAGTCCGTGTTGCTTGGGGTCATCACTCTTTGGGTGAGTCAATGTGGGAGCGTGAGGATGATATCCGATCGCGATATCCCGACCTGTTTGACTCATAAGGTATAATGTCTTTTTATGCCTTCTGCCTTCAACTTCATTGCTTGCATGAATGATTGCTTGATTGATTGTTTAGTTATAACTTGCCTGTGATTAGCATAGCTTGCTCGACATCTCTAGCCTCTTGATTAAATTTCGAGGACGGAATTCTTTTAAGGTGGGTAGAGTTGTCACCTCCGTTTTCTGTATACGTATTTCCAGTATACGTGTACGGGATCCTGTCTAGTATTTTTACTTGTCTTGTCTTGCTAGCTGATTTTGATTTAATCTTGTTTAGGTTCATCATGGTTTAACTTGATTTATTTTGGTTGGCTTGGTTTATTTTGGTTCTATATGTTAACTCCCCAACCTACCACCATCCCCCTTTATAAAGCCACCTACTTTTCTCTTTCCTCATAATTCCTCATAACTTCTTCTTCTCCTCCATTAAAAACATCTCCCCCTCCATAGACAAGTGCACCTTGCTCTCACTCAAGAACCAATTTTTGTGGTTCCAATGGTTTCCTAGCATGATTCTCTTCCACTTTAGAACTTGGAATTTTTCATTTTGAAGCATGGATTTTTATAGATCTAAAAAATTGTCTTTTTCAGAAACTTGAAGTTTTGATCTATTTAACTTCTTCATTTGCATGTTTTGATGGTTCCATGTGGTAAAGAATTTCGTTCTACCCCATTTTGATGTAAGGAAGTCCGAATTTGGACTCCGGATGGAGAAATGGCAGAGTTTTGAAGTTTTCGGCCATGGTTCGTTCTTTCCGGATTCGTCGGAAAGACGAACAGTGCACTGCTTGGGCGCATGGACCTGTCATGCTCCCAAAGCATTCACCCCCCTTATGTGGGCGCATATGCCTCCATATGGGCGCATAGGGTGCCACATGTGGGAGCATAGTCTTGTGTTGGCACATAAGCCTTCACGACTTGTCTCTTTGCATTCGTTCACCCTTGGCCTTTGGCCACAAGGGTCCAACTCATGCTTGGGCGCATAGGGCACTCATGCTTGGGCACATTGGGTGTATTCCCCTCATAGTGGGTGCATACATGAAGCCAGTGTGGGTGCATGACTTGGGTATAGCATATGGCTGTAGAAGCATGGAACATATTACTTTTAGTCCTACATCGGAAAGGAGAAGAAGAAAGGGCCCATTCCATTCTATATATAGAGCCCCTTGCCTCCTTTGAAAAGTGCACCAACTTCCTTTCCCTCCATCCAACTTGGACTCTTCCTACTACGCACCTTCGGGTGCTAAGTCGAAGAAGTCTAGAGCAGTGCGGGCTCAACGAGCTCAGTCAACTGCCCCAACCACTAACCATCAGAGAGTCCCGCTAACTGTTAAGCGGGCCTCTGATGGAAAGTTGTACAAAACCACCCGTGTCCAGCCCCCAAAGGCAAACGGACAGGGTGGTTCTCAAGAGTCTCCCAACAAAGATCGAGGGCAAGTACTTTTACTAGCCCCGCATCAGGAAGCAAACATGATACCTACGCACTCGTGTGCTCGGGATACCCGGGCCCACAAAGCGAGTGCAAAGGTTGATCGATATATCCTTGACTTGCGAGATGTGATCCTTCACAAAGCGCAAGGAAAGAAGGGGATTCTCTCTGCGGCTCAAAATCAACATGAAACTTCATGCGGCTCAAAACCTAGGAAGTTTCATGCGGCTCAAAATCCCTGGGAGCTTCATTCGGCTCAAAAAGCTTCATTCGGCCCACAAATAGCAGGGAGCCTTATGCGGTTCGAAATCAGCCGAAGCAGCTGGCCATAATTACTCTGACATAAAGGCGACAGCTCTGACAGAGATGATGGCTCTGACATAAAGACAAGATGTGACATGCTCCTAAAAAGATGAGAAAATCATCATGATATCCGGTACAGTGCATAGTTCCAAAGAAGACTCTTCATGCAGATCACCTATTGGACACCCTCTATGCGGCTTTGTCATGAGACAACTCTCATGCGGCTCGAGCAGAGATCATCTCTCATGCGGCTTGGTCATGAGATGTCCTTCATGCGGCTCGATCATCAGACGTCCTTCATGCGGCTCGGTCATGGGACACTCTTTATGCGGCTCGACTATGGGATATTCTTTCATGCGGCTTAGCCAGGAAGCATCATTCATGCGGCACGCCACAGAGTAGCAGTTGAGACACGTGGTAGAAATTGACCAAGTGTTAATAGTTCGGATTTAGTGCAACAAACAGATCATGATCAATCTTAACCAATCCTCAGCTGCCCACTTCTTGAGGCACAGTTACAATGTTGTGGCCCAAACTTAGTCACGTGGTTGTACCCCCCATTACTCATAAATTCCTATAAATAGCAAGGTGCTATTCCCTTGCACACGGACAGAGAGAGATACACACACCCAGGCAGAAAGAGAACATTTCTTTACCGGAGCCGAGGTTGCGTTCGATCGTCCAAGGAGTAAGGCAGAGTTGATAGCACTTTCCCGTGCCTCTACCGTCACCCCCAGAATCTAAATTAAATAATTGTACTTAGATTGCTTTTCCTAGGTTTTGTTCCTAGGCTCTCTTTTGTACAAGCGAGTTTGTAATTGTGAGTCAAAGTTCAGTCCTCCTATAAAACTGTTCTGTTCTACGACAATCAATGACAAAAACGATGGTGACTCTACTGGGGACGAACTTCTCCACTGCTGAGAAGTGGGTGACACAATCGGACGCAACTAAACTCGGCTCCACACAACAGATGCTAGTTGTTCGCTTCGACCAGCAAGCGTTTGAAGAGATGCTCTCCGAAGGGTGCGCTAGCCCAATCCAGAAGCGAGCCAGCCCGAAGAAGGCCCGCAGGGCGTGGAGGCCCAAAACCGTTGCTCCTCCTCAAGCTCTAGAAGAAGTGTTCTATGCTGCTAAAGATGGCGAGGAAGACTCACATGCTGCCCCACTTCCGGCCGTAGAGGACCCTGCTGTCCCCAATTCCGGCAAAGGAAAACACTACGACACTGGACTTGCGGGAGTAAATAGGAACTCTATGTAGACCAGGAAGAATCCACATAAGGGTGCGGGCCGCAGGAAGAACGCATATGTGGCCACCAATCCCAACCGTATGCAGGATGCTTATGCGGCCACCAATCCCAGCCGTATGTAGAATGCTTATGCGGCCATCAATCCTAGCCGCAGGGAGATGACCTATGCGGCATCCAATCCCAGCCGCCGGCCATCTGCCCTATGCGGCTCGGGTCCAGTCTTCGACCGCCTCTTATGCGGCCCTGACATCAGAAGCTCCAACAATGGCGTGCCAGATTCTATGCGGCACAGCTTGGACTTTTTCTACTACGCACCCTCGGGTGCTAGAGCGAAGAAGTCTAGGACAGCACGGGCTCGTCGAGCTCAGTCAGCTGTCCCAACCTCTGACCATCAGAGAGTTCCGCTAACTGTTATACGGGCCTCTGATGGAAAGTTGTACAGAACCGCCCGTGTCCATCCCCCGACGGCAAATGGACAGGGTGGTTCTCAAGAGTCTCCTAACACTGATCGAGGGCAAGTGCTTTTACTAGCCCCACATCAGGGAGCAAACATGATACCTACGTACTCGTTTGCTCGAAATACCCGGGCCCACAAAGCGAGTGCAAAGGTTGATCGAGATGTCCTTGACTTACAAGATGTGATCCTTCACAAACGCAAGGAAAGAAAAGAAACCTTGGTGTGCAAAGAGTCCTTCCATGGACGTCATTGCACTCAAGTCATTGTCAATTGCTATTGCAATAAGACAACAGTGCAAGAGGACCCGCAGTCCATCTTCCAACGACTGCAGCAGCCAGGACCAGTCCTACAACAAAGCTCGGAAGACGAGGTGCTTCCTTTCGCCTCCTGTAACTCTACCCGGAAGGTCCCTACCGGTAAGGGAGGGAAGAAAATAAATATGTCCAGCCCGACAATCTCAACCAGCACGGCCAAGAAACTCTCATCCAGGGGGTTGTCCACAGCCGTCGCAGAGGGGGTTTATCAAGGTACCCGCTCAAAGAAGAAAGCTTCATCACTTGGAGATTCGTCATCTACCTCCCTGGGGGTAGTTGGAGCTGGGGGTAGTACTCCTCGGAACATCCACAATAATCCGGTATTTCAAGATGATGAACCAGGGAAAGCAATTCCCCCAACAGATACAACAGACTCGGACGTCCCTGAAAACGTCCAAGACGATGCAACCTCCTATACAGGGGTGGCACTTCCTCCGAGTCCGAACCAGAGGAGAATATTCCTACATACCCCAACGACTTCTCTATGCGAGGGTATGATTCAGAGGGCACGTCTTCTACGGTTCCTTCCACTTCTCATCATATGAGAACAACATTCATGACTGAGAATGATCAAGACGGTCCCAGTGATCGGCAGCGCGTCGACACTCTTGAGGCCATACTTCAAACCTTGGTTAAGTCAGTGGACGAGATCAAGGCGGCCCTACCGGCTCTCCAAGAAAGAAGACCTGGCCAAACAGGCTTGGGTCCCGCCGTCAATGCGGACTCAAACACAACCGTGCCAACCCTGGGCGATAATCCACCCAGAATGTCGGCTTCAATTGCTGCAGAAGAGGCTAGGGAGGCAAGAAGAGAAGTCCAGGAGCTCCGTGCAATGTTTCACGCCCAAAAATCCTCTCAGGACCTCAGGATATGACAGCCGTATCCCGCTGCATGGAGAGATGTACCCTTCCCTCCACGATTCAAACCATTCAATATCAATCCATATGACGAGAAAACCTCTGTGAGTCGGTATATGACCTACTTTGAGGTCACAACAGACCATCTACCGCATGACGATGCCATCCTCACACGATTGTTCATTGGGGCATTAGAGGGGGTCATGTTCGACTGGTACTGTAACTTGCCAGATAACTGCATCCATTCGTTTGCCGGCTTCAAACATATGTTCTTGGAAAGATTCTACGATGTGGGACAAGATGTGACGATGTCAAACATCATGGACGTTGTTCAAGGAGAAAAAGAACTGGCAATGAACTGCATCGAACGGTTTTGCCAGACCGCAATAAGGTTACCCTCGGGCAATCCGGAGAGTTCCTTGATCAAAATCTGCCAGAAAAGGTTGCTGCCTACAATCAGCCTCTGGATGGGCGAAGATCAATTCAAAGACTGGAAGACCTTTATCATAAGTGCCACAACGCAGAGACCAAACTAAAAAAGGCTCGCCAGTTGGGATTACATATCTCAGATAGGGAGGATAAGGGCAAACACCCTAGTAACAACTCCAACAACATCCTATGAACTTACATTCTGACTGCTCCGAGTGGATTCATATCGTATCTCCTGGGCAGCAAGTCATATATGATCATACCTCTGAACTTTTACCCCAAATGCTTTTCCCCACCGGATTCTTCTTCAAATCTATTACCTGCACCACCAGTACTTAGAAGGGTGATAAATCCACAAAACTTATCCTAATCTATTACCCGTACCACCAGTGCACAAAATGGTAATAAGTCCATAAAAATTACTATTACTCGCACCACCGGTGTACCAATGTGTAGTAGATCCACAAAATATCATTCGAATCTATTACTCGCACTACCAGTGCACAAAAAGGATAATAGGTCCACAAAATCCCCCAACGGGAAAAACAACCACGTCCATATTACCTCTAAGTTGTTTTCCCGTCCATCACAAACAAACCACCCAATACATAGAACTTCCACGTTGATAGCACCTCTGAGTTGTTCTGTGTATCCTCATTAGACCCACTCCTACCATGTCCTTATTACCTCTGAGTAGAAAGGCTCTACTTTAGACCCATATTTACCACGTCCTCATTACCTCTGAGTAAATATGCTGGTTTTCTCTCCACTTATTATCCGTACTCGTACCGCCGGTACACAAAAAGGATAATAGGTCCACAAATGTCCTCTGTTGACCACAAATACTGTATTAGGTCCTCTAGTACATGTACTCCTTTTTTACAATCATATGCTTTTGGAATCCAGTTGTTCCATGGCATTCATTACCCGTTACGTAGAACTTCTATGTCCATATTACCTCTGAGTTGTTCTATGTATCCTCATCTGAGCCCACTCCCACCACGTCCTTATTACCATCAACCCCATATTTACCACGTCTCACAACCTCTGAGTAAATATGATGGCTCCCTCTCTCAACATATTATCCGTACCTAAAACTAAGGTACGCCAAGGATGATAAGCCCACATAAAATCTCCAGCGGAAGTACCCAAACCTATCACGTCCATGCTACCTCTGATAGGAGTGCCACACCAAAACAACTCTACTTTCCATGCTTCTTATTCAATGTATTCTAAATTTGTAATTTAAAAACTTTGAAGGGGGTCTTGTAGAAGCATAGAAAATATTACTTTTAGTCCCACATCGAAAAGGAGAAGAAGAAAGGGCTCATTCCATTCTATATATAGAGCCCCTTGCCTCCTTTAAAAAGTGCACCAACTTTTCTTCCCTCCTTCCAACTTGGACTCTTCCTACTATGCACCTTCGGGTGCTAAGTCGAAGAAGTCTAGGGCAGTGCGGGCTCAACGAGCTCAGTCAACTGTCCTAACCACTGACTGTCAGAGAGTCCCGCTAACTGTTAAGCGGGCCTCTGATGGTAAGTTGTACAGAACCGCCCGTGTCCAGCCCCCGATGGCAAACGAACAGGTTGGTTCTCAAGAGTCTCCCAACAAAGATTGAGGGTAAGTGCTTTTACTAGCCCCATATCAGGGAGCAAACATGATACCTACACACTCATGTGCTCGGGATACCCAGGCCCACAAAGCGAGTGTAAAGGTTGATCGAGATGTCCTTGACTTGCGAGATGTGATCCTTCACAAAGCGCAAGAAAAGAAGGGGATTCTCTACGCGGCTCAAAATCAACATGAAACTTCATGCGGCTCAAAACCTGGGGAGTTTCATGCGGCTCAAAATCCCTGGGAGCTTCATGCGGCTCAGAAAGCTTTATGCGGCCCACAAATAGCAGGGAGCCTTATGCGGTTCAAAATCAGCCTAAGCAGCTGTCCATAATTACTCTGACATAAAGGCGATAGCTTTGACAGAGATGATGGCTCTGACATGAAGACAAGACGTGACATGCTCCTACAAAGACGAGAAAATCATCATGATATTCGGCACAGTGTATAGTTCCAAAGAAGACTCTTCATGCGGATCACCTATGGGACACCCTCTATGCGGCTCAGTCATGAGACAACTCTCATGCGGGTCAAACAGGGATCATCTCTCATGCGGCTCGGTCATGAGACACTCTTTATGCGGCTCGGCTATGGGACAGTCCTTCAAGTGGCTCAGCCAGGATGCATCATTCATGCGGCACGCCACAGAGTCGCAGTTGAGACACGTGGTAGAAATTGACCAAGTCTTAATAGTTCAGATTTAGTACAATAAATAGATCATGATCAATCTTAACCAATCCCCAGCTGCCCACTTCTTGAGGCACAGTTACAAAGATATAGCCCAAACTTAGCCACGTGGCTGTACACCCTATTACTCATGAATTTCTATAAATAGCAAGGTGCTATTCCCTTGCACACGGACAGAGAGAGATACACACACCCAGGCAGAGAGAGAGCATTTCTTCACCGGAGTCGAAGTTGCGTTTGATCGTCCAAGGAGTAAGGCAGAGTTAATAGCACTTTTCCGAGCCTCTACCGTCACCCTCCAAAATCTAAATTAAACAATTGTACTTAGATTGCTTTTCCTAGGTTTTGTTCCTAGGTTCTCTTTTGTACAAGCGAGTTTGTAATTGCGAGTCAAAGTTTAGTCCTCCTATAAAACTGTTCTATTCTACGATAATCAATGGCAAACAATGGCCTTCACCCGTAATGCACAAACCCCTTCTCCATTCTTTGGCACTTGGCCATGCAAGTGCCTTGGCCATGTAGGCACCCATGTTTGGGCGCATAGCCACCCTTATGTGGGCGCATAGGAACCCCCTGTGGGCGCATAAGTCCCCCTTCACTTGGGCACATGGATGCCCATGATCCTCATGCTTTGGTTTTGCATGTTTCGGCTTATCGTATCTTTTACGACTTGTGATTTTATGTGATTTTTTCGCTATTGATCTTCATGACACGACATGACTCGTGCGTGCCACAGCTAGGCATGGCATGACTCGACACGACACGACTTGTGCAAGTCGCAGAACGACTTGGCATGACTTGGCACGATTAGCACGATTTTGTTTAATTGTGGCACGACTTTCTATGTTTTTGCTAAATAAAAAATCGTGGCACGACTTGTGCAAGCCGTGGCATGGCTTAGCAATAATTTGGCATTTTCTCTTTTGTCATAATATGTACTTTTCTTTATATATGCTCTAAGCTATGTTGTCTTCCTTATATCGATGGCCCATTGGGTGCACTCAGGATATGCCTCTTTGCTTACATGATGATCTGCTATGATCATAACCATGATATGTGAACACGAAATGATCAATGGCATGTAATGAACCATGATGGCGGCCCGTCGTGGCGTGTTCCTAACAAGTAACAAGTACAAGAACATGACATGATAGTGGCCCATCGTGGCGCACTCCAGACAAGAACATGACAAGTAACATGACATGATGGTAACCCGTTGTGGTGCACCCCTGACAAGTAACCTTGACATGTAATCTATGAACGCTGTTGCGACGGCTAACTTGACATGCTAGTAAATTCTCTTCGTGAACACCGTGGGTGATTGTATTGAATGTGCTTGTATAAGCTACCAGTCTTATCTCGCTTCATGTCTAGGACATGTATCTCTGGTTACCACGATCAGGGATTCATATCGAATCTGACTAGGTTAATGACGAGATTGATTAAGTAGAGCATATAGAGAGGTATTTCGACTACATACAATCCCGTTATCTAGGCATCTTCTTTGATGGACTTGTAGCCTGCCGACGAGTAGGGCACATTTCTAGCTCACTGTTATATGGGGCACTACATGAAACAATTACTATGCACATTGTCATGTGTTGCATCCAAGTCACCTAACAAGTCAAGACAACTCTTAACATGAACCTTGTACCTTGATAACCTGGATAGTCTGCAGGGCTTGTGGCCATAGGAATATCTCATTACATCTTGCTAGTAACTAGGCCTGTGATAACCCTAGCTTGCTAACTATCAAGCCGTACTCTTGCTTGGCCGTGAATGATTGAATGGAGTCCCATCTTGTCTAGTCTTGTCTAGACCCAGTACATGGCTATCTCTAGACATGCTTGTGTATGCTTTACTTTATCGATAATTGGTTAGAGGCTAAGTTCTGTTCAGGTGAAGGTTTACAACTCCGGTCTTTGTTTGGTTTACGGGTTGTAACTTGGTTACCGGAATAGTCCTTTAGTTATCTTATCGTTTATCACCCTGTTATCTCTACTCATGTCTTATGTTATTTCATCTATGAATTTATGTGCTGATATACTGGTTTTAGTTCTTAAGTGAAGCCTCCTTTGTGGCACTTGCTCTTTCTGGGGTCTGACCAGCTAGTTTTGTATGGCCAGATTTTGGAGCAACTTCCGAGGATCTCCCAGCTTTCCTGCCATATGGTGACCACTAGAAGGAATCCTGGAAACGAGTGGGTTGCGTTTAGCCACCGAGCAAGTGTTAGCTCGTTTGCAACTTTACTTACTGTCTGCCTACGGGCTGTAACATGATTGACAAATCCTAGGGTTGATCATGTATGACTTAAACTCTTGCTAGTCTTCACATTTTATATGACTAGCTTCATGATCATCTGAATATGTAATATATGGGATGCCTTACTTTGTATGTCTGATGATCTACCATCTTGTTACATTTATTTACTTGCTTGAGATTGAGACACTAGGCTTGTTCTTGACCTTAAGAGACTGATAACTTGTAGTAAACCCTCATGCATCTAGACAGCTGTGACCGTATTGTGAGGTGGAAATTCACTTCAACGTACGTAGCTGGCTGTATCTGTCCTCCGCTCTCCAGTATTCTGGTTCTGGGGCATGACAGGAAAGGAATTCCTTGAGGTAAAGGAATTCCTTGAGGCAAAGGACCTTGCAAAGGAATTCCTTCAGAGCAAAAGAATTCCTTGAGGCAAAATAATTCCTTGATGTAAAGGAATTCCTTGAGGCAAAGGACCTTGCAAAGGAATTCCTTAAGAGCAAAGGACCTTGCAAAGGAATTCCTTGAGGCAATGGACCTTACAAAGGAATTCACTTCATCGTACGTCGTCAGAGTAATGAAAATCCTTGATGCAAAGGAATTCCTTGAGGCAAATCACTTCATCGTGCATCGTCAAAGCAATGGAACTCCTTGAGGCAAAGGAATTCTTTGAGGCAAATCACGTCATTGTGCATCGTCAGAGCATAGGAACCGATGGATGACTCCTTAAGTTAAATCACTTCATCGTGCATCGTCAGAGCAAGAGCAAGAGCAAGAGAAAGAGTGATCCCAGATCCAGTAACCAACATCATGGCACACAGTCGATGAAGTGCACGAACACGGAAACTCGGCACATCTCAGTCTTCTGATAAAGTACACGAACACGGAATACCGTGCATCGTTAGAGCAAATTACTTCATCGCCAACGTGCCAAGGAATTCTATGAGACAAAGGAACTCCTTGAGGCAAAGAAACACCGTGCATAGACAGAGCGAATCAACGTGCAGGCGCTTCGACAGAGTGTGGGTTGGCAATCAACCCAAACCCTGGGGCTCTTCCAGTAACCAACATCATGGCACACAGTCGATGAAGTACAAAAACACGGACAGTCTACTAGGCACGTCTCAGTCTTCTGAAGGACTTCTCCACCAAAGCTTCTTCGAACAAGGAGATCGACAACCAAGAGAAAAGCGTCTTACCAAGGCAGGGGATCAGTAGAGTCCATCTCCATAAGAAAAGATAAGTGAGACGAGAACAAACTCTCCCTACACTACTGCCATTTATAGGCAAGGAACAACTCGAACTCATGCGCCAAGTGGCAGTCACTTCGAATTCAATTCAATTAATTTGCATTAATACCAATGCATCTGTCCCTTCTCAAGTAAAGCTAAGTAAGATGAGAACAAACTCTCCCAACTACTGCCATTTATATGCCATTCTAAAACCCAAGAATATGTCTCTGTAGTCTCATTATGGATCATTGCAAACCCAAACGCACAAGTCATTGCATGATTGTTTGTACCCACTAGAACCACCAACAGCATTTGACTTCTATTTATTTTATATGTTGAATCAAATGCTAGTGAATCTCTAAATAATTCAAAATCGAATCGAAATGCACCGTCAGCCCAAAAAAGATGGGTCAATATGGAATCTTCGTCTACCTTGTACGCGTAGAAGAAATTTGGGTCAATGCCCTTCTTAGATTGAAGAAATGTAAGTGTTGTCGTAGCATCAACATCGTCTAGTGTTCTACTATCTTTAGCTAGAGCGTGGTATAAATCTTTTTTCGTCCATCCAACCTTATCCCAGCCACCTTTCTGGTGGACAAGTAATGCCATATATCTCCAGTCCCCATCCCTGATTGCTTAATAAGCTTAGCTTGTTCCAACTATGCGGGTGATATCTTACGATGGGATCCCAAAAAAACTGTTTCATAATCATTCGCCAGGCTATGGTTGTGATGTACGTGAAACTTTTTAACGACCCACAGCTTTGTAGAATTGGTATACCCAATACGAAAAATTGCTTTACGACCACTTCTGCTTTCACTTCTTGGCTCACGAACCATGTTAGGAGCTTCATTATATTTCTTCTGTCTGAATCTCGCATTCGAACAACACCAACTACGGACCATCATCATCCCAGATTTATTTTTCTTTACTTCGTTCTTTCTAATACTGAAACCAAATGCTTTTGAATATATCCGGTAGAATGTCTCTGCTTCTTCAATAGAGTTGAACTGTAAGCTAACAATATCTTCATGTAAGAGTTGTGTTGGAGCTTTGTTAATGTTGGCAGACTGCAATATTTTTTTCATCGTCGCTACATAAAAATCCAATGGAGATTCACCATCGTCCCTAAGAACAGAAGAACAGAATAAAACAAAATAAGTATGAGAAATAAATATAAAAGTATAATGCATTTCTTAAATCCATTAGAAAGGGTGATGCGAAATAACATTTTGTTGTTTACGTTGATGTCGTCGTCATCGTTATGATGCATTCTTTCATTATTTTCTTCATCTTGTTCTTTATTGTCTCCTAAGTTAATAGCTTCCAAACTTTGCTCATCATCCAAATCATCTGACACTGATCTTGAAACGAAGCTTTCTTTATCGACTAATTATTCCACACGACGATCAGTTTCTCCATGTGACGTCACCATTGAAGAAAATAGAGTGTGTTAGAAACCAACAGAAGAAACGAAGGACAAGAAAGAATACAAAAAGAAAGAGTAATGCTATTCATACCTCCAAATTGTCTCTCTAATATATATCCCTCCTTATGTGGCATCTGATGTGGCATGTTAAATAATATTATGTGTCATCTGACATGACTGATGACATGGCAAATTTTAACCCAAAAAGTTAACTACCCAATTTTGTCCATATTAATTTAACGTTAATATCAATGTTAATTTAATGTTAATATTAATATTAATATTAATATTAATGTTAATGTTTATATTAATATTATTGTTAATGTTAACGATAATATTAATTTTAATGTTAATGTCAATGTTAATGTTAACATTAATTTTAACGTTAATTTTTATTTTTATTTTTATTTTTAAAAAAATTTGCCACGTCAGCTGCCAGATCAACATATCACGTCAGCTGCCACGTAAGGAGGGACAGTATGAAAGTACAATTTGGAGGTACAAATAGCATTATTCAGAAAAAAAACAACTTTCAGTAAGGCAACAACACAACCCTTTTGTCTTCCTTGTACCTCTGCCACGTGGTCCTCTTTTGTTGGTTCATAAAAATCTTGAGTGATTCTAGAAGCAAGCATAATTTTAAGGAAACAACTTCCAATAACACAACTTTCTCGTCTTCTGGGTACATGTATTATTAAATTGTGTAACTAATAACGCATGAGGAAGCATGCAGCAGCATTCTTCACGTGGCCCTCTTCTGTAGGATAACGCATGCAGCAGTATTTAATGCTACGTTTACTATTGTGTAATTATTTCTAATGATATGGTATTAGTATTTATTATTAAATTGTGTAGGATAACGCATGCAGCAGTATTTAATGCTACGGGAACTGTTGTGTAATTATTTCTAATAATATGGTATTAGTGAACACAACCTGTGAGAGAGAACCCGAGAGAGAAAGAGAGAGAGAAAGAGAGAGTGGGAGATGGGATAAAGAGAAAGGATCGAGGTCGACTAGATTTTAAACTTAAAATTCAATTTTTGATTTTTATTACTAATAACTAGTTCGCACGTACAAGTTTAGACGAACACTAACCGAGCCCGAGCAACGTGACATCAGCTAGGTTTCTAATATCGTGGCATTTTTGTTAATTTAAAATTTACAATATTATTGAAACTAATATTAATACTAAAATTTAAAATAGTTTTTGATTTGACATTTACTTCAAACTAGTTAAAGTTAAAATTGTATTCTTTTTTATTTAAAATGTACAATATTATTGGAACTACAATTAATTTTAACATTCGCTTATCCCATAGTTTAAGTCATATTTTACTGCTTGTTTCTTAAGTCTATGCACCCAAAGAACTTGATTGTTCAAGTCGAACACATGTACAACACGTTCCCTCAATGCAAGGCTTGACGTAGCCCTTGCTTGTCAAGTCGTTGCACGAACACGTTAGAAAAGAGTTTTGTTGGGCTATCAAAGTTATAGCAAGCACCGTCTCCTATTGTCTGCGAACCTAATTTGCGATCGCACAAGGCATAGTCATAAGGTAATCCGAGACACGAGATCTAAGAGAATAAGCCGACAAATTGAATCACACATTAAGTAAAGGAAACTTTGAGATAGCCGTTCCATACATTGCACACATCCCTCAATATAAAATAAAGTACTCCAGTGACCTAGAATGGAAGGACGCTTAGCCATCTTCCTTGGACAATTGAGAGTATTCAAAAGTGGAGTTATGGGACAAGTCTTCGACGCACGACCGAAGCTTCAAAATCACGAGCGTCGCCGAGCTAGTTGGCGCGTCCTTCCTGATTTGCGGGACCTACAAGAGTGAGGATCAGTACGATCACATGTACTGGCGAATGACTAATTAAAATCCAAGCTCTGTATTTGATTCAAGCAGTTTTATAAACATGTTAGCTATCTATTATGTGATTTTTCTAACCATCCTGATCAATTAGCATGTCAACATGTTTTGAGGCAAGCATATGAATTTCTAAGCAATAAGCAGATATCATATTCATTCTGTGTCACGTGTATTTGTTAAGCAGTAAAAGGGTGTGAAGGCCACTGGCAATGTCAAGCCATCATGGACTATAGCTGGGTTAGACGACGACCCTTTTGCGGCGGTTAGCGAGCCCTGTGCGAAAGTTCCCGAATAACCCACGCCGATGTTGTAGTGCCCCGTCCCGCAGAAGATAGTGGCCATAGAAACGTGGCCAGTACCTAGCACCGTCGCAGAAGTTCAGAGTTTTCTAGGATTGGCCGGCTATTACGGGCAGTTTGTGTCAGACTTTGCTCGGATTTCAGCACCATTGACGCAGTTAACCCGCAATGATATGGCGCTTGCTATCTCTTTTCTAGAACCTTATCCTTTCTCTTTTTATGTGCAAAACTTAGCTTTTTTTGAACTTAGTCGATTTACTCACTTAGCCATATCGTTGCGTTGAACGTTAATCGATTCATTCATTGTCTTGCATAGGCTAAGTAGAATTGCATGAGGAAGCATATTTTCCATTTTCAATACCGGCAGTTTGATAACAAGTATTTCGTGAATAATCGTGCCATAATTTTCTTTGATTCTACACTATTATGACAAGCATTCATTTACTTCACATATTGATTTTGAAGTAGAAGGACGAGGCGAAGGAGGTCAGCCACTCGTCTTAGACTTGCTTCAAGCGAGCGACTGGTTGGCTGCGCTGACGTCGCCTACGCGATCACCTACAATCGCATAAGCAACTGATTAGAACGCTGTGTAATTCAAGGAATTTCGCTATAAATACGAAGCTCGAACACGCAAGTCACGAAAACCCATCGAAAATATTCACGAAAAATGCATTCACGAAAACCAAAGCTAAATCCAAATCAAGTACGGCATGAATATCAGAGCAACGAGAGGTCTCTTCCGACTTAGCCGCAGAGCCAATCCTTGAGATGCAACCCGCTGAATATGGGACTTGGTTCCAAAGAAGTTATTCGATAACGTGGAATGGATCTTAATTCGACCATTCCCGTTCGATCGACTCGGCCGATTCCGACCTATCTATCCTGATCGAATCGGTAGCGACATTGTTCCTTTCTCGTGCACCCAGTGGATGGAAACAGGGGACGATGTAGGGACGGGGCACTACAACAATCTTAAATCTCGTCATATAAATTATGACTTGGGCGATGGAAACACTGTAAACATGTCAGGACTGTAGGTCAACGGCAGGTTTGGACGTGTAAAGATGGGCGATGGAAATACTGCGCCATGTACCGACTTTGCGCTATAACTTAGTTTCGGTAGGGAGGCTGGCAGATGATGGCTGTCGTAGTCTGTTTGGGGACAAAGATTAGTTGCTTGCGAAGGATTCCCAACAGTTGACTCATCCAAATCAATGGGGACTCCTATGGCAACAACGGCAAAACTTGATAATGGTGAAGACGGTATCTCGGTCGACATTCGTAAGTATCGAGGTATGATCGGGAGCTTACTCTATTTAACTGCTAGCCGATCCGATATTATATTTAGTGTTTATATTTGTGCACGATACCAAGCAAACCCGATATTATGTTTAGTGTTTGTACTTGCACTTCTATTAAATGTGATAATACTAGCTCTTTAATTCTCATGATAAATCCGATTTTTCACTCACGCACGAAACACATTGAGATTAGACACCATTTTCTTCATGACCATCAACATTGATAATACTAGCTCTATAAATCTCACTTCCCTTATTGAAACTAATATTAATACTAAAATTTAGATTAGTTTTTGATTTAACATTTAAACTTAGATTTAAAAGTAGTTAAAGTTAAAATTCCATTCTTTTTATTTACAATCTACAATATTATTGGAACTAGCATTAATATTAAATCTACAGTGACATTTCTGTTAATTTAAAATTTATAATATAATTGAAACTAATATTAATACAGTAGCATTACCGTTATTTCCAAATAGTCTTTTCCTTGTTCGGTCACACCCCTCTACGAGCGGGTAACACCCCCGAAACGAGTGGGTTAAATAGCCTTTTCCAAAAAAAGAACACATCCGACTAGAGAGAAACAAAGGAGCGAAGAAGAAGAATAGTCGCAATAGAGAGGAGCAAGAGCAAGATCAACTACAGCGGATGGGCCGTCATCCCTACGGAGATTCTCTCGATGATACTGGTACTATCGGAGATGCCGGCGGACGAGGTAATGTGCAACGTGGCCCCAATTTGCCGTTCATGGTGGAAGGCGCTCAACGGCCCCTTAGACTATTGGTCCAACGTCAACTTGGTACAGTGGTACCGGAGGACCCAGCAAACTGCTGACATTAGTTTGACCGTAAAGAAGCTCGTGGCTCGCACTGGGGGATATCTATTGTCCTTCTCCGCGTACAAGCTCGATGAAGCAGCCTTCCCTTTTGCATATTTATGGCATGTGCAAAATTTTATTTGGTCTTATTCTAATATTTTGTTTTTTCTATTACAAAATTTTACGTATACTTTGTTAATTTCTATTGATGTTTTCCTATTTTTATAATACAGTGGGAAATTTCTAAGGGTGCTGCGCATTCCGAAGTACGACGTGAGTGATGAAACTTTCGTGAGACACTTGGAGTTTCTTCCGGTGCTGGAAGAACTCGATATTAGCTACTGCCTCTATATCACGTCGATCGGAATATTTTTCGCCGGGAAGTATTGCCACCGTCTGGTCAATCTGAGGAGGAACATGCCCCCTCTAGATTTCATGCTCAGGAACAGATTCGTGTTGAACACGTCGAACGAGACAGAGGAAAATGCCGTAGCTGATTCGATGCCGCGTCTCGAGCACCTAGAGATGGGATTTGGCATGTTCAATGGAGACACGCTGTGATCTATCATATGCAACTGCAAGGGTCTTCGCGTGCTCGACATACGTGGGTGCTTCAACGTGCACTCCGACGACGACCTCAGAAAAATTTGTGATTTAATACAGACATTTAAATGACCCTTTGATGATATAATCCCAGGAGAACCTGGATACGAGATGTATAGTAATTTAGATCTCATCAATCAGGCCTGGGGTGAATGGTTCTTCTGACATTAGCATGCATGCATGCATTTCTTTCTATTTTTCACTAGTCTACATATAGGTATTTTGTACGTATTTTAATTAAAATATTATAAAGTCTGTTGTCATCTTTTTGCCTTTTTCAGGTGACTATTTATATGTCAAGAGATTCGAAGTACAGTTTTTTTTTATTGAGAATAATAATCTTTAGAAAATGGTAATGACATAAAAATTTATTACCATTGGAACATAATGTTATATGGAAAAATAAAACTTGCATGCAAACTTTATTCCTTTAACTCTTAAACATAAATGACAAGCAAGTTGACATAATAACATCATGTTTATAAATACTTAAGGGTATTTTAGGAATTCAAAAGTTTGACCACCAAGTTTTCTTATTATATAGTAGAATAGATATAAAAATGTATAATATGAATTTTATCCAATTATAGTTAAATACGCTTCTAACTCATTTGGTTAAGGTGCAAGGTGCATGGTAATTTTTTTTAGTTCCATTCTCCATTTTGACAAAATTTTACTTTTTTCAACAATTTTTTACATGATTAATTTTTTAAATAAAATGGACTGTGATATAATGACGTCTAAGACGGCTCACTTTTGAGCCATTTTAAAACCTCATTATATAGTGGAAGATATGATATCAGTATCTTAACATTAATACAACATCTCAGTGTAATCATATCCAAGAGATTTCGACATTTCCCAACACAGATTTTACCTTCTTCAAGATGAATTTTGGCGGTGCAAATTCTACTCATATTAGTGGTATCAGTGCCATTCACCATAATTAATGGTGATCGATAGACATTTATACAAGAAGAGTGGCCCAGGGGAGATACGAAAATATTAGTTTTTTTTTCACAACCCTTTAAAATCTATTTATACAGCCAAACAGCCAAACTATTCATCTTCACCAGCCTTCAAAACCAATTTATATAGATTCAAAACAAAACTAAACAGCCAAACTATTTAAAATTCACAACCCTTCAGAACAATCTCAAATGTACCATTCTCCGTCCTAAATGTACCATTCTTCGTCCTAAATGTACCATTCTCCGTGTTAGAGGAACGAAAAATAGCCATTACCCATCCCAAATTGTTCTATACTAAGTTAATAGCATATAATAGCACCCAAAAAATGTTAACAATAGAAAAATTCTACAGAACCCACACACCAGACTTGAACCTAGGCCTTCTATGTAAAAGCCAAACACCACAACCAACTAAGCTTGGAATACGAAGAGTCACTGGAGGTCATTGAATATCCCCAACTTCCAATAAGGAATAAGAAATTGAATATCCCTAACTTCCAATAAGGAATAAGAAGAGTCGGTTAGGAACGTGTATATATATACATAGGGGTCCCCATTCATTTGAGTAGGTTGCACATTTAACATGGCTCCAAAAAGATCATCTGGTTGGGAACCATGGCCAGAGTCTTTTTCTAGTCGTCGTCGAGCCTCTCCGTATGGAGCACCCTCTGTGTCGCCTCCGGCCCATGACTGGCTGGCAGAGGTTGCGGACTTCCTGACCTCCTGCGGGTTGTCACTGGAGGTCATCGCTCGACCTCTTCATCTGGCCCCTAACTTTGACCTGTTGTCGATCACTCCGGAGGAACGGGATTCTCTGGAGAAAAGGGAAGGGTTTCGCCGCTTGTGCCATAGGGGGGTATGCGTACCCTGCACGACTTTGCGGAGATCCTCCGCGAGGCTAGTGAGGGGTAGACTCCTTATTTTTCTAATTTTTTTTAGTTTTTTTACAGTTTTTTCCTCCTCTTGTATCCTTCGCCGGAGAATGTTTCGACGACGAAGCTGGGATTTAATGCAATATAATATTTTGTTAACTCAATTTGGTTTCGGCTACAAGCGACTAACTATTTTATCAATTTTTCAATTAACAAATATTGTTACGTCAAATCCATATATCAGCGACGATATCCCCATCAATGATTTGTTACGTCATAGAATTGATTATGCTGCCAGCGTCAGTCTTGCCGTCAAATCCATCTTAAATATGATTACAAAGTAAACTAGAGGACAACTTTGAGTGTTTCAACTTTACTCTTTTCAAGTACATAGTCTTGTTACCAAGTCGTCAAACGTAAAAAATTTGGGATGGCAAAAATATGACTATAGAACGGCCCAATGCAAAAAAAAAATACATTCAAAAATTTAATCAAATATTCGAAAAATGGAAATATTGAGAGTAGAAACTTCACATTCATAAATATATTGTCAAATTTTGTTAATTAAACATGTTTCCACCATATTTTTTGTGCCAAATTTTTTAATAATTTATATGGAACACGTGGACATATACTAGTAATAATGGTAATAAATTTAATTTTTGAAAGTAGTTTTTAAAATTAGGGTCTCAAAATCCCAAAGGTTTATGTAGTGATTTCACATGGATATATACTAGTAATAATAGTAATAAATTTAATTTTGGAAAGTAATTTTTAAAATTTAATAGTAATAAATTCGACCGTCTTATACTAGTAATATTAGTAATAAATTTAATTTAAGACTCAAAACTATTCTAATTTTTTCCACTTCTCAAGGACATATAAGACGATCGAATTTTTCCTCTTCTTCTCTCAAACCCTCTTCCTTCTCCCAAACCCTCTCCCAAACCCTCTTCTTATCAAAATGTCGCCGAAGAAACAATGACTGTCTTCGAAGGGAAAGAATCCACAAAGGGATGCGATACAGGCCAGAAGGGCAGAACTTGCAAGGGCGACGAAAGCTAAGATTATGGTCGCTAGGGCAGAGGCCGAAAGGGCATAGGCGGAAGCAGCAGCGGCGGCAACGACGATGAAAGAGCGGCAGCCAAGCCACCTGCAAAAAAGGCTAAACAAACTCATTGCTCGACAAAGACCGAAAAATCTATCTTCGATACAGAGTCGTCGGAAGACTCAACTTATGAAGATCGAAGGCGTACTCAAGCGAAGGCTAAGGTGGCAACGGATACAAAGTCATCAGCGTACTCTGAGAATTTTGAATCCTCATCAGAAGAGGAAAATGAAGAGGAAGAGCAATCATCAAATAAGTCCCAGGATGGAGAGGAGGTAAAATTTTTTAAAGACTCTAAATCTAAGAAGATTTACAATAAATATTTCAAGAAAAAGGCTGTTATGCCTGAAAGATCAATTAAGATGGATGATGTCGAAGACAAAGCTTTCCTGGATATATTAAAATTCTATCAATTGGAGAAATTGAACAAATCTTGTCTTGAGAAAATCTTCTAAACAATAGTAAGAGAATTTTACCCAAATCTTTCGGCTGAAATTAAAGAAAAAGAAGAGGATCAACAACTGTTGTTTCTGAGAGGGAAACTAATTAGGATAAATATTGTTGTCATCAATAAATTTTATGGATTTGATCCAGTTCCTGAGTTTGATATGAAAGATATTGATAATGTTTCCACGAGGGATGCAATTCATGAGATTACAGGTGTATCAGTGGGTGCCAAGACCCCTCAAAATGTATACAAAGATCAATTAGAAACTTTGTATAAATTATTGCATGCATATGTATCACAAACACTCAACCCTACTGGACATGAGTTTTCCATCCATCCCGAGAGAGTAAAATTTCTTTATTATATGGGAAAGAAAAAAAGGATGGATATAGGTTCCTACATGTTTAGTAGACTGATGCATCTCATAGGAAAACTAACTGGAAGGACAACTCTCCCTTTCGGAGGATTTGTATGCTCGATGGCTAGTAAACATTCTGTCCCAAGCTTAGCAAGAGATGTTTATATTAAAAACAAAGGCCCCATGAGAAAAGTAACCTTCACTCGAATGTTTGGAAAATGGGCAGCAGTTGCAAGCAAACCATCAACATCTAGAAAACCATCAACTTATGGAATCAAAAACACTAAGGACAGGATTGATGATCTATATAATTTTGTTGCTGTAAACTTTGAGAATGTCTTCAAAGAGATGAAGACTATATCTGACAACCAGAAATTGATTCTGGATAAGATTAACCAGATAGAGGTTGAATTTTCTGACCAAGAATAAGATTTCCCTTCCTTCGTGAAGAAGGTAAATGGGGCTAGCCCAAGCTCTTATGTAAAAATACACACTGTGCACATTGACACTTTAATGCTAGCCATCACTTTGATAATTCTATTTATGTTTCTGGATGTCATTTCTACATATACAGTGAGTCCATACTGACTATAATTTTTCTTATTCCGTCCATCAAGGTGTAGGTGAAGAATATTTTGAGGAAGAAGAAGAAGAAGAAAAAGAAAGAAGAAAAAAAAGATAGAGATGGCTATGAAGATTCATCTTTTGAGTTTTGAAGCTTTTACTTCAATTTAGAAGTAATATTTGAATTGTAATATGGTTCTGAATATTTGTTGGTCTTGGCGGTCAAACTAAATTTTGTGTTTGAAATATTGTAAGACTAAATTTTTCGCTTGTACTAAGTGCATAGTTCGTAATTTGTTTGGAAAATATAATACGGTCTTGAATTTAGAGTAGGTCTAATATTTATTTAGATTATTGTATTGTGAATTATGCTGGTTCTATGTTGAATTACTAACGTAGATTGGGCAAATTACTGTTATGTGGATTATGCAGTTTATTGGACTTGGAATGAAGTATATATAATTTGATTATAATTTTTTGGTTGAAGCGTTTATTTGATTTGCAGTTGGCCTTCACAGATGATATTGATATTTTGGTGTATTCCTTTGATTTGCAGATGTCCTTAATAGATTTCATGAGTCCTGGGTGCATTCTTAGGGTTTACAGATGGTCTCATTACGGATGCATTCCTGGGATTACTAAAACTTTATTTGATTGTAATGTGTTTTTCTTTCTGTAAAAAATCATTACATCGATGCCATAAGTATAAATTCGATGTCAGTGTAATGCATAATGTAATCCTGTTTGTTCATCCCTTGTTATTGCTGAAGCAAAATTATAATCCTGTCTGTTCAACCCTTGTTATTGCTGAAGCAAAATTGTAATCATGCCTGTTCATCCTTTGTTATTGCCATTAGTACATTGATGCCATCAATATGAATTCGATGCCAGTGTAATGCATAATGTAATGTAAGAAAAATTCTCTTGGATAATATGTTAATTATATTCAAACACTCGCAAAAAATTTGTGCAGCCATACAGTGGAAGCCTGATAAAATAATATTCAGATTTTCTTGAACACGATTTAATATTAAATGAATGTACTTTAGTAAATGATATTAAAAATACTATAAATATTTGGTGAAAAAAATATGAGATACTTGAACATTTCCAGTCCTAAATGTACCATACTTTGTTAAAAACACAGAGAGTGTCCATTCTTCGTGTTAAAAGAACGAAGAATGACCATTCTCTGTTTTAAAAGAACGGAGAATGGCTATTCTCTATTTTAAAAGAACGGAGAATAGCCATTCTCCGTTTTAAAAGCAAGAAGAATGGCCATTCTCCATGTTAAGGGAACAAAGAATGGCCATTCTTCGTGTTAAAAGAAAAGAGAATGGTCATTCTCCGTCCAAAAAAATATTCTCTTCAAAAATATTATCATTAGAAAAGTAAAAAATATTTCGTCCGATCAATACAGATTTTTTAAAAAAAATATGTGAGCACATGATCTGCCCGACCTCAGAAGCAGGTTTCCTCAGTTCACCACCACCACCATGACATGTAGCTTTATTAACAAAATATTAATTTGTTAGATGAAAAATAAAATTTCTGACAATGGCATGGACAATAAAATTAGAGCGGCGCTGCTGGTACTTCTTCTTATTCGAGGAGGTCTCTATGACGTCCGACACGAACCGGACCGATTTTTCTCGGCGCAGCTGGTACTCCTCGTTGTTCTAGGAGGGCTCGACGATGTTCGACGCGATCCGGACTGATTCTTATTTCCTTCTTCATCTCCGTTTCTCTTTCCACCACCACCACCACTACCACCACCACCACCACCACGACCTGTAACCAAAAAAATACGGAATTTATACGTTGATGCATAAAATATTAAATTGGATGGACGAAAGAGAGAGTAAATATGAGTTAATTTAGGGTGTTCGCTGAAAAAATTAAAGTGAAGAATGACCTGCTAAAGCAAGTTACCAACAGGTCAAAAGTCTAAATCAGCATTAAATGATGTTTCTACTCTATTATTCAATCCGAACCATTGGATCAACATCTAATGGTCCAGATTTCGGATGTATCGATACTTCCTTTTCCAGGGTATGTATTGTAGAACG
Source organism: Iris pallida (assembly GCA_029216955.1). Taxonomy (NCBI): domain Eukaryota; kingdom Viridiplantae; phylum Streptophyta; class Magnoliopsida; order Asparagales; family Iridaceae; genus Iris; species Iris pallida. The sequence goes on along the minus strand of JANAVB010041820.1, from coordinate 5,901,262 downwards.
ACCCTATATATATATATATATATTTTAGAGAGGGAAAAATGTGAGGGGTTAAAATGTGTGTGTACATAAAGTGTCAAGGACAGCAGGAAAAAGGGGTTTTGTTCTCAGGTTTCATGAACTTAGTTCATTCAAAAAATCAGTTTACCTAACAACTAATTCTCAGGTAACATGTATCAGGTTTATACATTGCATTTTATTCTCAGGTTTGCCCCTTCAACTCAGTTTCAAACATATATCAATTTAAACATTTCAAACCAAACCTATATTCCAATATCAATTTCAGGTTTCAATATACTATCCATCTCAATTTCACATATGAAATCTCAGGTTTAATATGGCAGTATAACATGTATATATGTAAACCTAAAGCTCTGTTATTAATCAATGCATCAAACTATATATGAACAATGTATAAATGTAAACATAAACTCATATTTTCATTAGAAAGCCCATGCTCAGTTACGAACATTACATTCCAAATCAGTTTTTAAGTTAAAAGTGAAGTGGGGACTATGAGTGTTCTCAGATCAAGGTGTTAACAGTGAGGAATTGAGTGAGGGGAAATGTGAAGACTGTGAATGAATGAAAGAAGGGAATTTCAGATTTTCAAGTTCAGAATCTTAGATATCATGTAAAACCCAATGTTCATATCAATCTTAGTATCAAGAGCTAGATCTCAGGTTGTATTCAACTCAATATACAAATATCAATACCCAATTCAGTTTTCGAAGTATCAGTGAACCTAAAGTTCAAATCATTTCGAAACCCAAACTCAGTTATGAACCAAAATAGTATGTGCAGAGTGTCTCCCATATGTAGACGTGTCAGGGGGGTGTTCGTGTCCATGCAAGTGGACACGAGGTGTCCAAACGGCTGAAACCACGCACAGACACAGTTTGCACAGACCGCATCGTGCAGGCATATTCGTGTCTCGCGGACACGACATAGAGCACGACACGGCACGTGCTCATGTCAGAAGGTAGGTGGCAGGTAGGGCTACACAAAAGACACTTAGGTTTGTGTCCACGTGGCGTCGTGTCTCGACACGAGACGCGTATCAGTAGGAAGTTTTTGTGCGTAGCAGTGTGGTTCAAAACCAGTGCACGTGCGAGAACTCCCTCGACACGACAGAAGGCGACAAAAAACTCAAGGGGGTCCTGTCAGAGGTTGCCCCAACCTTTGTGTCAAGTGACACGTGTCCACGTGGCGTGTCGTATCAGCAAACAGGGTCGGGTAGCAGGGCAACCGTGCGGGGGTTCGTAATGCATGTCCGTGTCTATTTTGGACACGGATATGACACAAAAATATGCTCAGTCTTTATGAAAATTACTCTACACATATAGATCTACAAATCTATGTAATTAGTTTTGCAATTTACAGAAATTTATTTCAATGTGATATTTCACTAAACACATGCACACACACTCCGATACGTGTCCGATACGCATATCAAATGCACACGAATTCCTACCAAACTCGAGGGACAGTTAGGGTGTACCTAAATGAATGCAACTATGGAAAGAAATTAGGAATTTGAATGGGTTTGATAGGTTTTACCTATTGAGGGTGAAATCTCAAGAAATAGCCTTTTGAATGAGAGTCCCTCTCCAACTTGCAATGATCCCAAGCCTCTAAATCCTTGCTAGCTGTCCACTATTGGTATCCTCTACTATAGGGGAGTCCAATACAATTGATTTGGTCCAATTTGGAGGAGAAATGAAGAATTGGTGAAGGTTTGGGGAAGAACTAATTAGGGTTTCTTGTAGGTATTTAAAAAGAGGCAAGAAACAATATAGGTTGATACTTATAGGAGGATTTCTAGGTTGTGGTTGGCCATTTAAGTAGGAATTAGGGTTTGGCAATAACTAGATGTGTGGCTAAGGTTCTTTCCATGCAAATCAAGCGCAATCAAAGGCTAGAAACAAAACTAGGGTTTACCTTTATTAATATCTAACCAAAATATCCTACTTAAATAATATCTAGATATTTCTAATCTTGGCACTTAGTAGGAAAGTTCTAATCATCATCTAATCCTCATGACTAATCTAGATTAGGCTAAACTTCTAGGTCAAGTCTGAAATAATTAACTAGCACATATTTATTTAATATAATTTACAATTTCACAAAATTGTCAAAATAACCAAAATACCCTTAGGCTAAAAAGTTATAATTAGTCTTTCTAATCACATGGTTAGGTCCCCGTGGTCTAGGTTAGTCTCTAGGTCATGCAGTTTCTAGGATTGTACTAACAAAACATCAAAATCACAAGTCATTGATTTAAATAGTTTTAAATTGATTAAAAATCACCAAAAGCATAACATGGTTTAAATATCATTATTAAATGATTATAATTACAAAATTTCAAAATTAACCTCATTTTAGAAAAGTGGGTGTTACAGTATATGCGGCAGATTGTCAGGATACACGGAGTTCCAGTAAGCATTGTCTCGGACCGGGATAGTCGCTTTAGTTCCCATTTCTAGCGGAGTCTGCAGACTAGTTTGGGCACATAGCTCAAGTTTAGTACTGCATACCATCCTCAGACAGACGAACAGTCAGAGATGACTATTCAGACACTCGAGGACATGCTGGGGACTTGTGTCATATATTTTGGAGGATCCTGGGAGGATCACCCACACTTAGTAGAGTTTGTATACAATAACAGTTTTCAGGCCAGCATTGAGATGTCACCATTCGAGGTATTGTACGGGCGCAGATGTCGTACACCCTTGTCTTGTGATGACGTTGGAGAACGAGCTTTATTGGGACCTGAGATGGTTGTGGATGCAGCCGAAAAGGTAAAGCTCATCAGAGATCGACTTCTCGTGGCGCAGGACAGACATCGGCACTGGGCCGATAGCCACCTTAGACCTTTGGAGTTTGAGGTACAACTTAGAGATAGGATTAAAAATAGGAGTTATTTTGTTTGTGATTTTGTTTGATCATGTTTGATTATATTAGTAATTAAGACCTTGTTTGTGATTAGGTTGGAGTTGTGGTTTTCATGGGGATATCTCCGACACGTGGTATGATACATTTTGGTGGAGGTGGAAAGCTTAGCCCACGCTTCATCGGACCTTTCGTGATTAGCGGAAGAGTCGGTGACGTGGCTTACAGGCTAGACTTGCCACCTGTATTAGTGGAAGTCCACAACGTATTTCTCGTGACGCAGTTGAGATGGTATGTGGCAGATCCTAGCCATGTACTCGATCACTCAGAGATTGAGGTGGGACCTACTCTTAGTTATCCAGAGCAGCCGGTGGAGATTCTGGATCGATGAAAGAAGGTGCTGAGGAACCAGGTGATACCTTTGGTTCGCATCGCATGGAGGCATCATTCTCTAGGAGAATCCACCTGGGAGCGGGAGGATGAGATGCGCGAGTGATACCCATATCTTTTTGGAACTTGAGGTATGATTGCCTATCCTTCTCATCAGTTCAGTTTCGCCTTTCAATTTTGAGGACAAATTTTTTTTAAGGAGGGTAGATTTGTCACTACCACATTTGAGTTTGAAGGTATTTTGGTTATTTTAAGTTTTGTGAATTATTTTATTATTTATTGCATTGGTGTTATAATTTTTGACTTTTGCTAGTTAAGACTATAGAGACTAGCCTAGAGTTTAACTTTAACTTTGGTTACTTAGTTAGCATGGTAGAATGGTGTGGGACCCTAATCTAACTTAAGTTGACTCAAGTTGACTTGGGTTCATGTAGAGAATGGGTCTCCATGGTAGTTGGCCCTTTTAGTTAGAAGGCTTAATCAACTAGCTAGTGCATTAGGCCCATGACCATTTCCCAAGAAATCCTAACCCTAATCCCTGTATGGCCGGCCATATCACAGCCATATGGAGACCCTAACCCCCTATATAATATCTCTTGATGCTCACTTGTCTGTTTTAGAAATCCCCTTTTAGAAACCCTAATAGTTCTTCCCCAAATCATCAATTCTCGTCATTCCTCCACCAAATTGATCCCACTCACTTGCATTGGAGGTCATTTCTGAAGTAGAGATTAAAGGGAGCTTGCTTGCAAGGTTTGGAGCTCAATTGGCCATTGGAGGAGGACTTCTCATTTTGGGGCTTTTTGATTGAGATCACTCAATAGGTAAATCACTACAAACCCTAATAAATTCTTGATTTCTTTCCATAGTTGCATCCATCTAGGTGTCCCCTAGCTGTAGAGTGAGTTTGGTAGGAATTGGACTTGTTTTGATGTGCATATCGGACAGGTATCAGTGTCCAATACACTGTGTTTGCTGAAATGCCCTAAAGGGATTTTTATTGTTAATTTTCAAATCTATTTGAATGATTTTGTAGATCTATATGTGCCTTCTTGATTCATGTTGTAATGAGTTGATTTTTGTGTTGTGTCTGTGTCCAATTTAGACACGAATATGCTCGCACACGACCTCGTGCCGTGTCCTGCTGCTCGAGGCATGCAACGGACACGACACGCAACGAGATGAGACAAAACACAAGTGACATGTAGGGGCAATGTCTGCGAAAGTATCCCTAAAGTTTCATGGTGTCTCGAGTCACGTCGGACACGAAATCGTGAGTGCATTTATTTCGTACTGTGACAGAACACGCGTGAACTCGTGTCTGATACGCGTGTCGTATCACACGAACACGTGTCATGAGTATCTCGTGTTGTGTCATTTATGTAGGCCTGTATGTGGGCTACGTGTGGACACGAGCACGAGACCTGTCATGACTCGTATCGTATCCACGAGCCCACGTACTGGCTGCACGAGACTACTCTGTGCAGTGTTCGTGTCTGTAAGTTTTAGGCATGTTTGGACACCTAGTGTCTAGTTGTTTGGATACGAGATGACCTCTGTGACACGTGTATATATGCACGACATGTTATCACACACTAAATTGATGTTTGTTTGGATTTTGATACATGAATTTAGGTTTTTGGTTAGAATGTTCAATATTCTGATACTGTGATATAAACTGGGTTTTCAATTGATTTTTAAATATAAATTGGTGTTAATTTGATATGTTTTTAACTGCATTATAACTGAGATATCATCTATTATATCTGGGACATGATGTGGTGTTCGAATTGAATTGGGGATGAGGTTTCGAACCCGGTTGTGATACATTATATATGAACTGAACGTATATGTACCTAAATATTCCTGATATGGGTACATTGACTGAACTAGAATAAGGGTTATAGATGTGTTTCCTTAGAATTACCTCTATATGCTGCTGTTAACATGACACACTACTTTATTGCTATACACTTGGATACACTCTACCTATTCACAATTGACACCACACTAAGTTTACACACTTTTCTCTCTAACACTGTATCACCTGCTGTACACTCTAACATGCCACATTACCTTTACTGTCACACTTTCACATTACTATGCCTTGACACTCACCACACACCCTATATGCTTCACTACACTTTATGCTATACTTGACACCATGTCCAGTTGACACTACCACCTTACTTTGACACATGTTGACACTAACACTATATACTCTATTGACACACACCCACATATATATATATGTGTCACCCTATATATATATATATATATATATATATATATATATTTATATATATATATATATATATTTTTTATTTTTTTTAAATTTATATATATATATATATATATATATATATATATATATATATATATATATATATATATATATATATATATATATATATATATATATATATATATACTACACCTAGGCTGATGCCTATAACACAAGTACCACCATAGAACATTCTAACCCAAAACCTAAATTCATATATGATATTGTGATAAAAGAGGGATGATATGCATATATGATGTTGATGATATGATATACCTATATGTATACATATCTATGGTGGTACTTGTGTTATAGGCATTAGCCTAGGTGTAGTATATATATATATATATATATATATATATATATATATATATATATATTTTAAACTCACTAATACATATATATATATATATATATATATATATATATATATATATATATATATATATATATAAACTCACTAATATATATATATATATATATATATTTTATATATATATATATATATATATATATATATATATATATATATATATATATATATATATATATATATAATATATATATATATATATATATATATATATATATATATATATATAAATATATATATTTTTTATATATATATATATATATATATATATATATATATATATTTTTTATATATATATATATATATATATATATATATATATATATATATATATATAAATATATATATATATATATATATATATATATATATATATATATATATAAAACATATAAAAAACCTCAGGAAACTAAACTACCACACAAACTATATATATCAAATATATATGACAGATATCAAGTATCTTACTTATCAACATCGTATATCAATATCATAAAACTGAACTCAAACCCAAATATCTCATAAAACTGAGATACTCACACAACAGAGCCTGACCCCAAACCCATATGAATAATGACCTATACTGAACTCAGAAAACTGAATCTAAAACCTACATGATTCCCAGAAAACTGGGCCACTCTAACTCAATTACATAACCTATCCCAAACTCAGATCACAAACCCAAATGTATATCAAAACCCAAGCTGCAATATCATCCCAAACTGAAATATTAAAGGGAGGGTGACTCAGGTTTGTTGTTCATGAACCATAGGGGTCTGTGTGTGGCGGTGTCACAGAATATATAGTGTGCCACAGCATAACAGGGTATCAGATATGAGAAAGAATGTGTCTATTGGTGTCAACCATGTATCTTAGCAATGTGTACAGGTAAATATGTTTAGGGATGTAGCAAGGTATTAGAGAATATGTGGTATCCTATAATTTGTAGTGAATGAGTGCATACAAGTGTGCGTGTGCAGGCAGGATAATAGGTGTCAGCATGGCAGCATGTCAAGGTATCTATGGTGTCCACTGTCAATATGATAATGTCTAAGATTTGTCAAGTGTCAGATACCTTGTGTGCCCAATAAGTGTCAAACAGTGAATAATACATGGTATCAGAGGTGTCGAGCAGTGAATGTGTGTGTTTGCATGGGATCTTATGAATACTAATGTGTCAGTTGGTGTCAAAAACAAGGGTTTATCTAGCATGCATTAGAGTGTCCTGTGTCCACAGGACGTGTCCAAAGAGTGTACAGATCAGAGGGTGTCAAATAGTAGCGTTCGAGTGAAATTCTGTGAGTCGAATACCAACTCGAAATCAACATAATCAAACCAAACTTCTCAGGCCACGTGTTAGTCAAAGCCCTTACCTAATCATGTCAAAAACATAGGATTTTGTGTCATGTCCAGCGTGCATAGACACGGCAGTAGCAGGGCACTGCTACTGTGCCTGTACGAGATCGGCTGGCATCCCCGTGTCTATTTTGACATAGGAAACGACACAAAAATTGACTCATTCAGCAAGAAAATTAATCTACAATATAGGGCTACCTAAATCTATAATTCGTTTAGAAATCCAAGAACAAAAAGTTCTAAGAGGCATTTCATCGAACACTTGAGATATCTCTCCGATACGAAGCAATATGCCCATGATAAGGGGACCAAATAGACACGAAATGAACCCAAAACAAACCTAAGACTAGGGGGACCCTAAATAAATGCATCTATGGTAAGAAATCAGGAATCTAATAGGTTTAGAGATCATTACCTATTGAGAGTTGGAATCTCAATAAAAATTCCCTTTGAAAATATTTTTGTAACACCCCTGAATTTTTGGAATTATTTTTTATTATTTATTTGATTTAAATAGGATTTTATGGAATTTATGAATATTTTTGATTAATAGTTATTATTATAGATGACCTTAGCCATGGTTGAGTTTTGGAGTACAAGATGACCAAGAATTGTGACACGGATAGTGTACACGTGTGCTTTGACTAGTATTTTAGCCATGGTAGAAAGGTCGAACCATAGGTATATTCTAACTAGGAAAACCAGGCCAAGTTATGACTTAACCCCACCGATGATTTATTTATTTAATTATTAGATTATTGACTTTCTAGGAGACCCGGTAATACCAATTTAGCCCCGACTTGACCCGAACCAAATCCAAATCTAAATAGACAAGTAGTACTCTCAAATACCTTCATGTTGATATATATATTTTGTTTATATATTTTATTAATATTAATATGTTTTCAATTTTGAAAAGTTTCTATTTATAGAAAGTGTCTACGTGTAATCCTAGTTGGCATTAGTTTATATTTGACCCAAAGTCCAACCCAAACCTATGTAGGCATGTTGGACATTAATATATATATTAATAAATATATATATATTTAATATTTATTCAGATTTGGATTGCATTTATGTATAGAAATCTAATTAGTTCCATATTAGAAAATGTTTATTTAAATCCTCAATCAATCAATTAGCCAACTCACCAATACCAAAACAAATCAAAGGGGGCTACTCTTGGCTGACCAAAATAGCCCTCTCCTGTGTATATTCAACCAACATCCCATTAGGAATAGGTTTCTTATTATACTACATGCATGCAACCCAAAAAGCCCATATATATACACCTACTTTTAGCCAAACCCAAACCCTAACTTAATTCTCCCTTCCTCTTTCTCTCCATAGCCGACCAACCCCTCTCCCTCTCCAAATTTCAGTAGCACCTCCTTGATCCAAACCCATCATCTTTATCCCCTCCATCATACAACTTTTTCTTCTCCATAAAAACTCCTTTCATCTTTCTTCCATCCAAACTCCACCAAACAAACCCTAAAAACTCTATCTTTTCCATCCAACTATCTAGAGCCATTTCCAACTCCAAACTCATCAAGAGAAGATTAGCAAGTAAGAATAGCAATAAAGGTGGGAGCTTTGGCAAGAAGAAGCCTCCACAACCCAACTAGCAAGGACTTTTGGTAAAAACTCTAATTTTTTCATCTCAAACCTATGCTATAATTCTTTAGAAATTCTATTATTAAATCTGTAAAAATAATATTTTCTTACCTTTTTTTATGTATTTTCACCCATAAAAGTTTCATGATTTATAGTCGTAATATTCATGTTTCTGTAGGATCAAATTTAACCCCGTTGTGAAGGAACTATAAGTTATTGGTGGTTATTTTCGAAACTAAATTTTATGTGTGTTCAAATATAGAAATTAGGATTTTAAAGTATTTTTCTATGAATTTAGCAACTCAAATCTGGTCGGTAAAACTATAGGTCAAAACTAGCTTTTTCGGGTAATCTGCCGACTTAGAATGTTTCAAATTAGTAGCGTAGCATAACTTAACTCTTGTATTCATATCTTAATTATGAGATATAATGTATTTTAAATTCTGTATAAAATATATTTTTGGGTATTTTAGCTATTTTGAGTAATTGGCCATGTTGAGGACGAGTTTCTGGTAGACTAACTGACGTAATAGTCAACTAGTCACATAATTCTTTATAAATCGTAATTCTGGAATTTCAGAGTTAATACGGTAGAAAATAGTTTTAAATATTATTTTTAGGAATCTTCTATGATTTTTAAGTGTGTTGTTGACGTGGGTCATAACTGATTAATTAGAAGGTCGAAAACCCTAAAACTGTGTTCCGAGGTCTCGTTGGACACGTATATATATTATACAATTTAAGTAGTCCTACGAGATATTTGAATATAGTTAAAATAGTTTAAACCACTAATTTAGTTAATTAAGTTCTTTTATAAATTTCATAAGTAGTTAAATAAATTATTTAGGAGCATTGGATTCCGGAGACGTGTACACGGGAACGAGACTTCATCTTCACATCACGGGACCAGGCAAGTACACCTTGCCAAACTTTAAAGTACTTACATGCTTTTTCTATATTTCTATTCTTTTATGTCTCACTTGGTACATATTTCTCTCCTGCTTCATGTCATTGTTACTTCCTAGTTTTACGTGCACATAGATTATTACTCTTTCTTTCTCATGTTACTCGCCATATTTTTCTATCGTGTTCATGTCTAGTGATAGTATTGCTTAGCCTCTGTCGTGTCTCTTTGACAAGATTGAGCTGGACTTGACTTGTTGACTTCTTGACTTGACTTGACTCGTAGTTCTAGGCGAGGACCTTATGGTAGACGATGACTATACTTGACCACTCTCTGTTCTGAGCCCCTACTGAGCTGCGATAAAGACTTATAATAAGTTGTGAGCCCCCACTGATCTGTGATCTTTAGGCCCGTGAGTCCCCACTAAGCTGCGGTTTACTCCGATTTACTCATAGTCATGTTTATCATCACGATTCTCGACGGCATATCACTTCCTTATATATTTCATTCTTATACTACTCTGCAGTCTTTATTTTGTCTACAATTTCATACCTTTCTTTGCATATTAAAACTGTTAAAGTAGGCTTATATATTATGTGTCTTGCTAGTCCCCTGAGGACGTGGTTATCTCTCCAGTCTTAGTTAGAGAGGAGGACTTCCCGAAGGTTTATGGTTCTGGAGTGGAGACAGGTGACGTACCTTCGCAGAAGGACGAGATAGTGGCCGAGGACTTCGCTTTTGACATGTCTCTTTATTTTAGGCTTGATAGATTATTTTCTTTCTTTTCATCAGTGAACATGTAGTTGATTATTCATTTCTTTATACTATGGTTACGGGATGTCTTACCCGCATAGTTATTATTTCTATTTCATGTTGGACAAATCTTTCTCGTTAGTATTATTTTATTGGACTTGATACCTCGTGTGTTATTTTTTGTGTAGATGGGATTAGTTCTGTACCTGTGACTTGTAATATATTCTGGGTTGTTATCATGATTTACAGCTAAAGCATTTTTCTAGTAGGCTTATTATGAGATTTGGCCCACTGGTGAAGTGCTGCTGACATGTACCATATCCTGGTCCTATACGTATTTTGGAACTGGAGCATTACAATCTCACTCCAAATCCAATAGCCAAATTGCTTTCAATCCTTGCTAGTTTGCCAATAGAGATCTCCTCTACACAAGGAGAGTGCAATAAAATTGATTTGGATGAATTTGGAGGTAATTTGATGAAAGGGGGCAAATTTGGGGAAGAACACAAATGTAGGGTTAGGTTTCCAATGAAAGAGGCAAGAGGGGCTAATGATTACTTATATAGGTAGGGGGATCCATCCTTGCCGGCAAGAGAGATTCTAGGGTTATGGTTAGGTCCAATTTAGTTTAAAGCCCTTCTCATGTTGTAAATCAAGCCTTTTAGGAAAAGGCCCAAACTAGACTAAGGTTTCAACAAATATCTTGCTTCTAACTTAGTATCTAGATATTTTAGAACTTAGTTAACTAGTTGAATTCTACTAACTAAGTTTCTAGGGTCATGATCAACATCTAGATTAGGTTATTCTAGGGTTAGACCTAATATAATGCTTAGCACATTATTAATTAAATAAAATTCAAAAATTATCCAATATTCACAAATTACCAAAATACTCTTATTCTAGAAAAGTGGTAGTGACAAATCTACCCTCCTTAAAATATTTTCGTCCTCAAAATTAGAGACAAAACTAAACAGATGAGAAGGATATAAAATCATACCTCAAGGTCCAAAAAGATAAGGGTATCACTCGCGAGTCATATCCTCCCTCTCCCTGGTAAACTCTCCTAGAGAATGATGCCTCCATGCGACGCAAACCAAGGGTATAGTCTGGTTCCTCAACACCGTCTCCCATCGATCCAGAATATCAACAGGATGTTCTGGATAACTGAGAGTAGGGCCTACCTCGATCTCAGAATGATATAGTATATGGCTGGGATCCGTCACGTACCGTCCCAACTACGACACGTGAAATACGTTATGAACTCCCTCTAGTGCAGCTAGCAAGTCTAGCCTGTAAGTCACGGCACCGACTCTCTCGCAGTGAACGAAAGGTCCAATGAAACGTGGGCTAAGCTTTCCACCACTACCAAAGCAAATAGTGTCTCGTATCGGAGATATTCTCAGAAACACCAGATCTCTAACCTTGCATAAATAAGGTCTCAAACTTAACTATAATAATCAACATGATAAATCAAAATCACAAAATCAAATAAATTCCTAATCCTAAATCTAAGCTGTACCGCAAACTCCAAAGGTCTTGGGTGGCTATCGGCCCAATGTCGCTGTCTGTCCTCGGCCACGCGAAGTCGATCTCTGATGAGCTTCACCTTCTCGGCTGCATCTATAACCATCTCAGGTCCTAATAAAGCTCTTTCTCCAACGTCATCCCAGGACAAGGGAGTACGATATCTTCGCCCGTACAATGTCTCGAATGGTGACATCTCAAAACTGGCCTGGAAACTACTGTTGTAGACAAACTCAACCATGTGCAAATGATCCTCCTATGAACCTCCAAAGTCCATTACACAAGTTTGCAACATGTCCTCGAGAGTCTGGATAGTCCTCTCCGACTGCCCGTCTGTCTGAGGGTGGCAAACAGTACTAAACTTGAGCTGAGTGCCCAAGCTAAACTAAAGACTCCACCAGAAGTAAAAAGTAAAGCGAATATCTCGATCCGAGACGATGCTCATGAGAACTCCATGCAATCTGACAATTTGCCTCACGTACATGTATGCTAGTCTCTCTGTAGACAAATCCATATTGAATGGCAAGATGTGGGCTGATTTGGTCATCCTATCTACGATGACCCAAATCGCGTCTTTCCCTCCTGGTGTACGCGACAATCCTGAAACAAAATCTATCGTGATGTGCTCCCACTTCCATTTCGAAATTGGCAATGGCTGTAAGAATCCTCCTGGCCTCTGTCTCTCTGCCTTTACCTGCTAGCAGACCAAACATCTGGTTATGATGCGTGCTACCTTCCGCTTCATCCCATACCACCAAACATGCTCCTTCAGGTCTCTATACATCTTGTTAGCACCTGGATGCATAGAATACTGAGAACGGTGAGCCTCCTGTATAACCTGCTGTCGAAGGTCTCTACTGGGCACACATAGTCTGGAACCGTGTCTCAGTGCGCCATTCTCTTCAATAATAGACTCATCCAGAAGTCTTGCCAGAACCTGCTCTCGGATACTCCGTAAAACTACATCATCAAACTGAGTCGTCTTGATCCTCTCCATCAAGTCCGACTGAATCTGCAGTCCTCATATTTGCATCTCAACTCTTGGCATTATCACCTAGAACCCAGGCCCTCCAAATCTGCTAACAAATGCCGATCTGTCGTCAAACACATGGCTACCGGATACCTGCTCAAGGCGTCGGCAACTACGTTGGCCTTCCCTGGATTGTAATACAATAAAATATTGAAGTCCTTCATCAACACCAACCATCTCCTTTGCCTTATGTTGAGCTCTTTTTGGGTAAACATATACTTTAAGCTTTTGTGGTCTGTGAAGATCTCCACTCGCTCTCCATATAGATAATGTTTCCATAATGTAAGAGCAAAGATAACTGCTGCTAACTCCAAGTCGTGGGTAGGGTAGTTCTTCTCATGTGCACGTAACTGCCCGGAAGCGTAGGCAATCACCTTCCTATGTTGCTATAAGACACAACCCAGACCCTTCCCTGAGGCGTTACTGTAGATAATGAATCTGCCTGATCCCGATGGCAATGTCAGAACTGGAAATGTCGTCAACTGCTTCTTCAACTCATCGAAGGCGATCTGACTCCTCTGACCAAACAAACTCTGCATCCTTCTGGGTCAGCCTAGTCAACGGCTCTGCAACCCAGGAAAAATCCTGAATGAACCTTCTGTAGTAGCCTGCCAATTCTAGAAAACTCATGATCTCTGCAATTAAACTCGAAGCGGTCCATGCCTCAACTACTCTAATCTTCCTCGGGTCGACTGAGATTCCATCCTCGATCACAACATGACCCAGGAACTCAACCTGTTCAAGGAAGAACTCACACTTCGAAAGCTTGCCGTAAAGCTCTTCCTTCCTGAGAGTTTCCAGAACTACTCTCAAGTGCTCCTCATGCTCCTCTGGGATTTTCGAATACACCAAGATGTCGTCGATGAACACCACTACGAACTTGTCTAGATACTAATGGAATACCTTGTTCATCAGATTCATGAATATTGCCGGGTATTGGTTAACCCAAACGGCATCACCATGAACTCAAACTGGCCATACCACATCCACAAAGCTGTCTTCGGAATATCTTCCCTCTTTACCTTCTCCTGATGGTAACCTGACCGCAGATCAATTTTAGAAAATACCCTCGCTCCGTTCAACTGATCGAACTGATCATCGATCCTCGGTAGCGGATACTTGTTCTTGATCGTGAGGTTGTTGAGAGCCCTGTAGTTAATACACATCTGTATCGAACCATCCTTCTTCGGTACAAAGAGTACCAGTACACCCATGGTGAAGAACTCGATCGGATGAAACCCTTGTCCTGCAACTCATCCACCTGCTTCTTCAACTCAACCAGCTCGCTGTTGTTCACTCTATAGACGTATTGAGATATCGGCTCTGTACCTGGCACTAGATCTATAGAGAACTCCATATCTCTGTCCGAGGTAACCCTGGCAACTCCTTCAAAAATACATCTATGAACTCAGCTATCAATGGATGTGGCACCGTCTGCTCCTCTACTAAAACTCCACAGAAGACTCCGCTGCTCTGCCTCTTGCCTGGCGAACTTGAACTCTGGCTCTCCTGGCGATCTGAAAAGAACTCTGCCTTTGTGAAAATCTATACTGGCGTGATACCGGCTCAACCAATCCAACCAGAGTACAATATCGTAGTTCGGTAATGGCATTACGAGCAAACTCACATCCAGCTCTCGGCCTCCCAAAATAACTCTCTGATTCTTGTAAATATCAATGACTTGGATAATACCACCCCCAGTCATGATCTTGCAAGTCCTAGACAAAGATTCAAAAGCAAGATGGTATCTAATAACAAATGATACAAACACAAAACTATGGAAAGCACCATAATCAAACAAAGCAAATGCGGGAATGGAGTCGAGAAGAATAGAACCTGCAATCAGATCTCCTACAGCCTCTGAATCCTTAGCTTCCATGACGAAAGCTCGCCCATGCTGGCCTTCTCTAGCCTGCTGCTGGGGCGGAATAAACATCTGCTGCTGGGTCTACAATGGCGGTCCCTTCTGCTGGCCCGTCGGAGCCCTAGCTCCTGCTCCTTGAACTATGTCCCGAAGACTTGGGACAATCCCTCAGCTGATGCTCTGTAGAGCCAGAAAGAAGGCACTTGCCTAGCCTCTTTCTATAGTCGTTCCATCCATGCCCTAGCCTCTTACAGAAGGGACAAATGGTGACCTGTGGCTGCCTTGGTGCCTGCTGAATCTGTCTCTGCTGCTGAGGCACCTACTGGAAAGGCGTTAGACCCTGTCCCTGATACTGCTGCTGCTGCTGAAAGTGGGGCTTTTTGGCCGGGCCTGCACTGCTACCGGCTCCATGTGTATCACCTCTCTTCAGTTTCAGCTCTAGGTCATCCTTCGCTTCCATGGCCCCTGCCAAGATCTCCTCAAAGGTGGCCTCACAGTTGCTCTTGGTCAACGACTTATCTTCCTTGACCAAGCCCTTGCGGAACCTCTTAGCCTTCGCTGACTCGCTCAGGCCCTCCACAAATCTGCCCAGACGACAGAACTCTCTAGTGTACACCTCTATAGTCTGGTTCCTCTGAACCAGGTTCTCGAACTGCGTCTCCAAGGCACTAAGTGCTGTATCGGAAAAGAACTTCTCCTCGAAAAGTTTTTTGAAAGCTTCCTATGCCTGCCCCTCAACACTAACTCTAGGATCGGTATGGTACCATATCCGGGCAAGATCCTGTATCTGACTGCCCATTGCCTCAATCTGTATTCCAGTTGGGATCTGTACAAGACAAAAGATTCCCTCTATATGCTCGATCCAGTCGTCGGCATACAGGATATCCTCCGTACCTTTGAAGTCTCTAGGTCGCATCTTCTAGAAATATAAGATGTTTTCTGCCCTCGGCTGCTGCATTTGGCCTCCCTATTGCTGGACAACCACCCTCTCCACTGCTGTCATAGCAAGCTGATGGGCATTGTTTATGCCCTGCCTCATATCCGCAGACTGCCACTACTGAGCCTCCATCATCTCTCGAAAGAATGCGAAGAGCTGGGTTGTATCAACTGATCTCGGAGGTGGTGGCGGTTGAAGTACGTCTGGAATAACTGGGCTAGGCCTCTGGACAGGTGGAGGAGCACCCCCAAATGCTGCAGATGCTCCCACGTGAGCAAGAACGAGAGGTGTCGTGGTCCCAGTGCCCTGACGAGTCAGGCAAGAGGTGGCAGACCTCTCAGTAGTATCTCCTGGGCCGGAGCGATGTGATCATGTCTCCACCATCTTGAAGACAGATCAAACAAAGAAATCAATACTGAGCAGGAAGCGATATAAGCAAAGGAGGACAGTTTATTTCAAAAGAAGGCAATTAGCAGTAAGAATTTAGATGACAGGAACTAGATAAGAGTTTTTTCCTAAATGTGATTGAGTACCTTAAAACTTATATCCTATATCCTACTGTAGGTTGTAGTGATACTCTAGTTCGAATACCATTACTAACTGAGATGTAACTCCGAACCTGACCTGCATGGGCTACCACTAAAAAGGTGTCACGACCCGCACCCAGTGTAAGGGCAGGAGACCGTGGGTATGTCAAGCTTACACCGCAGTATCGACGGTAGAACGCTGTCCTAGGTCACAAACATCTAACATAGTATAAATATACTTGTACAGAATATACACTCCAATAGGAGGACAACACAGAAGGTACAACTCAATCACAAATCTAAGATGGATAATAGCACGATAAGATAGATATAAAATCCTCAAAAGAGAGATACAACCAGAAGGAAATAAGTCTAAGTGTTAAACAACACTACAACAAACATCTGAATAATACATCTCAAAAGACAACACAAAAAGTAAGATAAAGCCCTAGCAGTCTAGCCTAGGCAATAGGGTAGTCTCCTCAGCACAAACTGGATCCTCCTGAGGGTCCTCGTCATAAGTGTCATCTATTCCAACTCCATAGTAGGTGGGGTAGAAATCCTCCTCGTTCTCTGTAATATTTTCAACAGGTCCAGTCAGGACAGAAGCGAATACATAACTCTCATACAGTTCATAACATGGGAGGAAATATAGAACAAGCAATAGAATAAAATACATAAAATGCTGTAAAAAGATGTACATGAATAGTAAAAGTAGATATATCTGAGTACATGAAGGTTGTGTAGAAAATAAGAACTGAAAGTGAATATAAGTGATTTAGAGCACAAGATGGTTATGTAATCGGTTTGGGTTGCACATGTCTAAGTTAACAGAGTTGTACATGACGAAACTACTTGGGAATTGATCACATAACCACTTCTACTCACCCCTACCCCAATCAATATAAAAGGATCTAGTCAAGTTACGTTACGTACATGAGGTTTGGTTATACATGAAGCACATATGAACATGAGAATACATGAGAGCACATGAGTGTACATGAATAACATGAGTGCGAGGAATACATGATATACGTGAAAAGCATATGACATTAAGTATCTGATGCACCCAATGAGAGGATAACATCTCATAAAAAAATCCATATAGTGCCAATCCATGATAACAATGTGACAACATCAGATAAAGTAGTCTAGAGCAAAAATATAAGTCCTATCAAGAATAAAACGATCAGAGCATGTACTCACTTGATATCCTGAGCGACTAATGAGAACAGATGTTCGAACTGAAGTAACTGAGTCCTATTTAGAGCAAGACAGGTTACAATATGTTTAATATCAAATAATTAAATTTTACAATAAAATCTACATAATTTTAGGTCATTCTAGGTCAAAGTCAACTCTTAGTCAAACTAGGTCAAAAGTCCATATGGGCCCATGGTCAACTAGACTATCTAGGTTAATTTCTATATTTAACTCAAACTAACCCATTGGCTAGTGCACTAGGATACCATATCTATAACATATACATATGCTATAAGGCAAATTCACTCATACACATCATACCTACATATATATCTATATCCTTAGTCAAACTATATAGGCATCCCACTCAATATACCATATAAACATAACTCCACATAGGACTCAAGATAACTTATATATATATATATATATATATATATATATATATATATATATATATATATTTTTTTTTTTTTTTAATATATATATATATATATATATATATATATATATATATATATATATATATATATATATATATATATATATATGACTTATCCATATACCTAAATCCATATATTACAAAACCTTACAACCCATATATGATACATACATATATATAAACTAACTAATCTTTATATCTAACATATATAAAACCCTAGGAAACTAAACTACCACACAAACTATATATATATATATATATATATATATATATATATATATATATATATGTATATATGACAGATATCAAGTATCTTACATATCAACATCATATATTAATATCATAAAACTGAACTCAAACTCAAATATCTCAGAAAACTGAGATACTTACACATAGCAGAACCTGAACCCAAACCCACATGAATAATGACCAATACTGAACTCATAAAACTGAATCTAAAACCCTCTTGATTCCCAATAAATTGAGCCACTCTAACTCAATTACATAACCTATCCCAAACTCAGATCACAAACACAAATGGATATCAAAACCCAAGCTGCAATATCAACCCAAACTGAAATATAAAGGGGGTGAGTCAGGTCTGCTATTCATGAACCAGAGGGATCTGTGTGTGGCAGTATCACAGTGTATAAAGTGTGCGACAACATAACAGGGTATCAGACATGAGAAAGAATGTGTCTACTGGTGTCAACCATGTGTCTTAATTAGCAATGTGTACAGGTAAATATGTTGCGGGATGCAGCAAGGTATTAGAGAATGTTTGGTGTCCTAGAATTTGTAGTGAATGTGTGCATACAAGTATGCATGTGCAAGCAGGATAATAGGTGCCAGCATGGCAGCATGTCAAAGTATCTAAGGTATCCAGTGTCAATATTATACTATCTAACATGTGTCAAGTGTCAGATACCTAGTTTGTCCAACAAGTGCCAAACAGTGAATAATACATGGTATCAGAGGTGTCGAGCAGTGAATGTGTGTGTTTGCATGGTATCTCATGTATACTAATGTGTCAGTAGGTGTCACATACAAGGGTGTGTGTGTCTAGCATCCATTAGCGTGTCATGTGTCCACAGGACGTGTCCAAACAGTATTAATTTGTCACAGATCAGAGAGTGTCAAATAGTAGTGTTCGAGTAAAATTATGTGAGTCGAATAGAAACTCGAAATCAATACTAAATCAAACTCAACTTCTCAGGCCACGTGTTAGTCAAATCCCTTACCTAGTCGTACCAAAAACATAGGATTTTGTATCGTGTCCAGCGTGCACAGACACGACACTAGTATGGTACTGCTGCTGTGCCTGTCCGGGCTGGACTGGCATCCCCGTGTCCATTTTGACACGAAATATGATAGAAAAATCAACTCAGTCACGAAGCAAATTAATCTACACATATAGGGCTACCTAAATCTATAATTAGTTTAGAAATCCAAAAAGAACACTTGAGATATCTCTCCGATATGGAGCGATACGCACATGATACAGGCACTAAATGGACATGAAATGAAACTAAAACAAAGCTAGGGCTAAGGGGACCCTAAATGAATGCATCTATGGTAGGAAATCTGGAATCTAATAGGTTTAGAGATCATTACCTATTGAGAGTTGGAATCTCAATAAAAATTTCCTTTGAAAAGATCCCACTCCGAATCCAATAGCCAAATTGCTTGAAATCCTTGCTAGCTAGCCAATAGAGATCTCCTATACACAAGGGGAGTGCAATAAAATTGATTTGGATGAATTTGGAGGTAATTTGATGAAAGAAGGCAAATTTTGGGAAGAACACAAATTTAGGGTTAGGTTTCCAATGAAAGAGGCAAGAGGGGGGCTAATTGTTTCTTATATAGGTGGGGGTGATCCATCCTAGGCCAGCCAAGAGAGATTCTAAGGTTAGGGTTAGGTCCAATTTAGTTTAAAGGCCTTCTCAAGTTGTAAATCAAGCCTTTTAGGAAAAGGCCCAAACTAGACTAAGGTTTCAACAAATATCTTACTTCAAACTTAGTATAGTTAACTAGTTGAATTCTACTAACTACGTTTCTAGGGTTATAATCATCATCTAGATTAGGTAATTCTAGTGTTAGACCTAATATAACCCTTAGCACATTATTAATTAAACAAAATTCAAAAATAATCCAATATTCACAAATTACCATAATACCCTTATTCTAGAAAAGTGGCAATGACAATTGATTTGAAAGATGATCTAGATGCCTTGTTCTTTTCACATTCAGCACAAACTATATCTTTCTTAAATGTGATATCAGGTAAGCCTCTTACCAGTTTTTTTATGGACAATCTTGCAATAGTGTCCATGTTCGTATGTCCAAGACGCATATGTCATACCCAGCAAAGGAGACGTAGCCTTCTTTCTTCATCGATAGAGTTGCTAACAAAGTATTGTCACCCATCATATGCTTGGAGCAACCACTATCGAGGATCCATTTGCTTCTAGTGGGAGGAGGAAGGTCCATCTACAACATAAGTTGAAGATGTAACCTTTGGTAACCACTTTCTTGAGGGTCCTGGTTTGTTAGCTTTTGGAACCCAAATATACCCATGTATATCTACTAGCTTTCTAATCTTACATTAATGTCATACATGACTTTTTATACCACAATAAGGACATGTAGCAGAAGTGTTAGTACTAGGTGTCATTCGAAGATCATGTATGTGTGTTTTTGAAGATGTGTGTGATTTTTTATGCAATAAAATATACATGAATGCATGGCTTCTGGCAGTTCTATTAATGTTGGTCGTGTTGTATTTGTGCTTAATCTTGTGATTTGTGTTCACTTGAGCTATAGGGTTGACAACCTGTTTACCCAGCTTAATCTCTAACTTTTTAGAGACGTCATAGGATTTATTGTACTAGGTTGTGAGTCCATATATTCTCTGAGCAACAATATTATACTTCTTTTTCTCTAGCTCCTAGAGATCGTTGAGTTTTACATTCTCCCGATTAGCGTTTTCAAGCTTTTCAAGAGTGTCATGTAGACTCAGCTTTAAAGAAGTTACCTCATTCGTATTACTAGAAGAGTTTTTAATATCTTCTAGCATATGAGATTGCTTTAAAAATTTAGATTGTACAAATTTTAGCTCTTTCTTGGCGCTTTTGTACAAATCCCTTATTTTTCTCTGATCTTCTAATAGATCAGTGAAGGCATCCGACAGTTCATCAAATATAAATTCTTTATAGAGAGGCTTCGATATTACCTTAGCATCTGTAGCCATAAAGCAAAGATTTGCTGTGTTGTGAGATTTTTCTTCGTCTTCAGAGTCACTAGCCTCTCTTTCACACCTGGTACTAGTCTTTGCATAATTCCTTGTCGAAGTCCTTCTCTTGCTTGACTGATCATACTTGTTTTCCTTTCTTACAATAGAAGAGTCTTTTTTGATGTGACATGTTCTCTTACAACTATAACAGATTGGTTCTTCGTCATCTCTGGAATCCTTTTTCTTTCTGTTTGTCTTCTCATACTTTAGGAATCTTCTGAAGTTCTTTGTCATGAGGGCCATTTCCTCGTTGTCTGAGCTATCAGATATTCACTCTCGTCATCGGAGGCTGATTTATGGTTAGCTTTGAATGCTATAGCCTTCTCTTTTGGTGCTGGCTCTTCGAAATCTTTAAGGTCTAGGTCATGCGTCATAAGCTTTTCCATAAGAATTTTAAGAGTCATCGTAGTGAGATCATTTCCTTCAATAATGGTCGTCGCTTTGGGATTCCAGTTCCTTGTCAGCCCGTAAAGTACCTTTCAAATCTTCTTATGATTGCTGTATTTTTTTCCAAGGAATGATAAAGGATTAACAATAATCTAGAAACCGAGTAAACATATTGGTAATAGTCTCATTAGGCTTTATTTTGAAGGCCTCATACTCTTGTGTTAGTCGTAAGATTTTGGACTCCTTCACTTGTAAAGTACCTTCATGAGTAACCTCAAAAAGTTTCCAAACCTCGTAAGATGTGACACATGTTGATACTTTGTTAAACTCAGTTCTATCTACAGTACAAAGTAAAGCATTGATAGCTTTTGCATCAAGACATGCTTGTTTCTTTTCATTGTCGACATATTTGTCTTGTGGTTTTTCAACTAGATTACCGTCTACCACAATAGACAGTGGTTTCTTGTAACCATCGATGACAATCGTCCATAAATCAAAATCAAGTGACTTGAGGTAAAGGCTCATGCGTGTCTTCTAATATGTGTAGTTTAGCCTTCACCATTGCTTGTGTATAATGATGTCATATCTCAAGTAGATTAAATCCAATTAGAGAGAAATCGTGCTCTGATACCAATTGTAGGATCAATGGCACCTCGAGAGGGGGATGAATAGAGTACAACGGAATAATATTCCCTAATTAAAAAACTAATCAAGTAAAGCCAAATATGTATAAATACTTAAAGGCAGTGAAGTAAAGCAATAAGTAAACAAGGCAAGAAAGCAATACGCATACACCGAGGTTTATACTTGTTTCCCTTTGAGAGGACTAGTCCAGTTCGCGAGAACTCTTGGTCGCTATAATCTACTATTTGAAATAGAGATTATGCTGCGTGCTTTACTCCGAAGAACATGCCAACTTCAACATCGTCGTGTTTTAATCTGAAGCCCACGATCAAACTTCGAACACCTTTCTGAAGAAAGCTTTTATACTCCAAGCTTGTACAACTTGAATACTCCTAATCGGAAACCACCAGCACTTAGAAAAACATGAGTTGTCTTGGAAATAAGAAAGTTTTAAAGCTCTTAGTAAGTAGGAAGGGTTTAGAATAAATAGAGAAGATGAAGAGTGAATGAGTGAATAGAAATGTGAAATTCTTCTCTATTTACAGATTTTTCTAGGACATAGTTTAGGCAAAACTCGGTAGGGTTGACATTCATAATTTTGAACGTTGTAGATCCACAAGAATATGTATTTGCTGCTGATCAAAAGAAATTAAGACAGACCGAGTTCGGGCAGAACTCTGACCGAATTCGGTTAGGGGATTTCTAGGTCATTCCTGTTTTGTGGAGTTGTTGGATAAACAAGGATTTAAGTTTTGTTGAGGGTCAAGAAAAGGATTTTGTGTGGAAATTCTTCCAGGTAGCTAGTGATCCCGATGCATATTTTTTTAGACTCAATAAAAAGAAAATACAGAATAAATTATAAAATTTTGCTTTGACAAAATCTGTGACCTTCTTTCTTTTTATATCAAGGTCAGAGGTTTAAGTCAATTATCGAAATAAGTTCGACTGTAGCTGTATAGGCCAATAATCTCCCTCATTTTTATAATTTGACAAAACTATGATTGATACTTAGTAATTGTCCAGCATGGTTCGAAAGAAGACTCGATGCAGTACGGAAGTAGCTTTTTTATGTACTTGCTCCCCCGTAAAATACGGTCAAGTCCTGTTACTCCTCCGTAACAAAACAGGTAGGCTGAACATCTGTAAAGTCTAGAAATAGAAACTCCAACACAAACTTTAGAGCACACTTGTTAGTGTAGCATAATCAACAAAAATAAGTAAAAATAAGTTTATATTTTCTCCCCCGTTTTGTCATATAGGCAAGATGACATAACAATAAACTACTTAGTACAATAGAGATGCAAAAAAGATTAACTAGAACCATCTTAGTGGGGAAATAGGAAACTGATATATAAATGGAAAGTAGAGAGTGCATACACTAAGACAAGCCAGGTAAAAAAAATGCAAACTGATAATGCTTGAAGGAAGCATTTATCACTCATACATAGCAAAAAAACTTAAGCAAAAATAGTGACGCTCTATCACTAGGAGACATCCTCAATCATCTTCCTCAACATCCTCCTCCTCCTCATCATCATCAGCACCTGTCGTCCTAGAGGGACCGGTCTCAGCAGAACGGTTGGGATCATAACAGGAAGCAGCAGGGTCAAAGTATTGCTGAGCCTCTGGATGATCAATGCGATATCCAAGCATCGAAGGATCACGAACCATGGAAATAGGACCACCAGGGTTGTGAAAAAAGCTGTAGGAAACGTCCCGCACGGTGTTGGATATGGCTTGAAGCTGAAGAGTGGTACGAAAGTCCATGGACCAAAACTGATCCATCATCAAGGCCAAAAAGGACTCAAGGGTGACACCACCGGGAGGATGGGTAGGATGTGAAATACTAGCTAATGGGTCAACTGGAGCAGGAGGAGGAGCCTGAACTACAGGAACATGAGTGGCTCCGCAATGCTTTTAAAGATGGACATGAGGAGCATCCTGAGCACAGTCATCCAAAGTAACCTTAAAGTACTGAAAGATGTAGGGCAGATACATCGCATAAAGAAGACGTCCCAATTTATTTGACACATTTCTATAGCAACGATGATAGATAGTCTTAGGAAGACTGAATGGGACATGGAAGTAACGATGATAGATGGCAAAAAGCTCCAAGTAGGCAATCTCATCAATGGATGTACTTTTCGAAAGAATAGCAGAAAATATCATCCAATGTAGATCATAGATGTAATGTTCCATTCCCAAAATACGTAGGACCAAGTACGTGAACATGCCAGCTGCACCTATAAAAAGAATACTCCAATATATGGAATCCTCGTATACGTATATAAGCTGTATATATAAAATAATCACAGGCCAAAATAATATAATCTAATCTTATCACAACTCAACACAGAAGATAATAGAATACAGATAATAAATGAGTGCATCAAAAGATCGTCGGGTGGACATACCCACTCCAAACAGCTATAAAATTAGTCTCACAAGATCGGAGTCCAACCTCCGCAAAATAAAAATAAAAGAGATGTAAAAATATCCATTAATTATAATGTCTTAATAAATGAATGGACTAAATATCAGCAGGAGATGCATCGTCATCAATATAGGATAGATCCAATGTCACTTCGTACTTCTGCAGGAACTCGTCTAAAACTGGAGAGATAACCAGTCCTCAGTGGGACGTAACAAGATACAAGAAAATACCATGCCATATAACTGTGATATATAATATAAAAGAAAGGGGATGCATGCAATAGGGTTCCTGACCATTCTACTGTAAACATGCAATTGAGAAACAATCCTTCGACACATGAGCTCTGGCCGAATATAGGATCCGGTATAGTCCCCTCTTGGGCACCAGTGACCAAGCACATAACATTCAAGAACGTTAGTAGCCAACCTGAGAGGATAATCATACCCGTATGTCAAACAGAGCTTCCGGGTTACAAGAAAAGTATAATCGAAGCCCATACATCAGGTATTCTTTTCCCCACCTAATACCTAGTATCGTCATCTCCATGACCAATAAGAAACTCTAGTAACTGCCAAGTCTCCTAGTATGCAATTCTATTGGCAGTTACTCCTATCCGTCGCATGCTCCATACGTATCGGTGGCTAGCCGACTACGCGGATAAGTGTCCTACATATGACTCGTAACACGTGGTAAAACAACTATCAAGGCCGTATGAGATATATCAATACCTTATTAACAATGGGTGGTCACTAGACTAAGTCAATGAAAGAGAAATAAACAAGAGCAAAAAACGACCGATAGAGTCGCTTGCACCCAAGTGTGACTTGGACGCACAGTTTTATAATAACAACAAATAAGTAGTGCTAAAAATAAGAATATGTAAATCATAGAGTAAGGTGGCAAGGTATCTTGTCTGGTAGTACGAAGATAGCAACTCCAAGCAATCAGTCACGCACTACCAGAAGAAGTCATTTTAGCGACGCATGAAGACGTCGCTAAAACGACAAATTACGTCGCTAAATATATTTAGCGACGAGATTATCGACATTTTTTGATAGTCGCTGAAATGTAAGTCGCTAATCCCTGAAACGTCGCAAAATGTCGCCATTAGCGACGTTTATCGACGTATAATTGCGTCGGTATATTGCCGACGTCTACCGTCGTGACGTCGTTGGATTACCGACGTATTACTGCGTATCGCTACGCGTCAGTAAATTACCGACGTACTACCGACGAAAAGTCGGTGGTTTAGTGACATGATCAAAGTCGCTAAACGTCGACAAACCATGGGAATTCCTGGGAAAAGTAGCGACGTACACCGACATTTACCGACGTTCTCCAACGTTTTATAACGTCGCTAAAACGTCGGTAAACTGAAAATATTGCATAATTACCGACGTTTACAGACGCAAACTTACGTCGGTGTCCGTCGGTAAACGTCGGCAAACGTCGCTAAAACTGCAAAAAAAATAAAAAAATAAAATACAGAATGTCCATTTCTCCCTGCAGTTTAAAAAGATAACCATTTCTCACTGTAGAATAGGATCCAAACAATCACAGAATGGCCATTTCTTGCCGTACACCACTAACCAAGTTTGTATACTTGACGTCGATAATTGCGAATAACCAAATATCCAAATAACCAAGTTTACAACAATCACACAACTAACCAAATATCCAAATAACCAGATAACCAAATATCCAAATAACCAAGTATCCAAATAACCAAATATCCAAATAACCAAGTATCCAAATAACCAAATATCCAAATAACCAAGTATCCAAACAACCAAGTATCCAAATCTACACAACCAACAAATATCCAAGTCACAAAGAATGAAACAAACACAGAAACAGTCCTAACTAGGACTACTAGGAATCTGGTGTAGAACGGGCACCGCCGCGACGAAGGGATACAAACAACTCATAGTCCTCACGTGAAATCGATACCGATGGAGGCAGTAACGTCGGTGGAGTCGGTGTCGAAGAAGATGGCGGTGGAGGCGGCGGAGTCGACGACGATGAAGGCGCACCCGGAAGACTAGCACGCTCCAACGCTGCAAGTCGCTGGTGGTATGAATCCATGATAGATAACATTTTATCACTGCTCTCGACCATCGACTCCTGCGCCAATCTCATCCTCTCGGCCATGGTCGTCTGTCCTGTCTGCAGCTCCATGACCGTGTGCTCTAACCCTCCAACGGTGCGCTCTGTCCTCTCAGTCGTCTCCATGAGGTCTATAATGCCGCGGTCGAGCGCATCCAATCGTGCTAGCTGCGCAGGATCGTCCGTATGGTGCTGAGACTGCTCCTCGATCCGTCGTAGCAGGTCGTCACGGAGAGACTCCATCATCTGGTGGACTCGGACAGACTCCTGGGACGGCTGTGGATCATGCACACTAGCAAGAGATGTCCTAGAGGACTGGGTCACAACTAGGGCGCCATAGGATCCCGTACCATAGTACGTACCCTACGGAGTCCACCAGCAGCGGCAATCCACAGCTCGTCCTCCGACAGAGCTTGAGTGGGTTGCGAGGAAGTACCGGCCTTTCCTGCATCAGGTGCACTAGCAGCCGCCCGTTCCCGCAGCCTCTGATACTCGGCCTAGAAAGTACTTATTATTACTAACTTCTAATTTCTAATTAATGTACTTATTATTACTAATTTCTAATTAATGTACTTATTATTTCTAATTTCTAATTAATGAACTTATTATTACTAACTACATGAATATTTATTTGCATCATATTTACTAAGTTATATTAAAATTGACACGAAGTATTAAATTAAGATAACGTATTGTAATACTTACATAAGTCTGCTCGGCCCTCTCGTCAATAAGGTCAGCGTCGCGACGATGGGTGGCCAGGAAGACGGTCACCATGTCGGCGTTACCGACCTTCCTTACCTGTAATTAAATATATTATCTTAGTAATAATTTGTCGATTTTGTATTAAAATAATATTTCTAAAAGAGGAAGACATACCAGACGACGGAAATGTTCTGTCATCGGAATCGACCCACCGCACCACTTCGAGGCATGTTGCCTAGCCGCCTTGGCCTTCTTCGACTTCTCCATGTACTTTGGCTCCTCAAATCGAGCCTTCATCGCATTCCATTGATCAGGGGTGATCCAACCTTGGATCGGCTTTCCAGCATGATCACGATCCTTCTGATCATTGATAGAGTCGCGGATCAGCTTGGCAGCTACGGCAGGAAACATCCCCTCGATAAGCTCGGCCCGGTGCAGTGGATAGAAAAACATATCCTAGAAGAGCGCAAACCAAATATTTATCAGTTATATATAATATACAAAAATTATATGATTCATGTTAAAAGCAAATATATTTTAACCTTGAAGCGCGCAAACCAGAAGGCCTTCCTCTCGTCCGGAGCCTCAGAGTAGTTAATCCAAGCACCACCATAATTATGCCTCAGCATGTGGCCTAGACGTCTCTGTACCTCAGGGGGACGATATCTATACAAACATATTATATTCATGAAAAAAGTTAAATTATGATAAAAACATAAAGAAAAAAATTATAAACCAAAACACCTACTTTATACCGTCGGCCCAGATCTCCGTCCTCCTCTCCTCCGGAGGTGCGCACGCATCATCTGCATGATGCTGGTCGGCCGTCGGTGCCGCCGCCTCAGCCTCCGCCATCTGCTCATCCGTCTCCAACATCGTATCAGCAGTAGGAACGTTAGACGGACGATCACTCTCAACAGGCCTGGAACTACTCGTCCCAGGAGATATCCCATGTGACGTCGTCCCACCAGGCCCATCTACTGTCCTATATGGAGGAGTAATCGGCGACGAAGATCCAGAGCCGGTACCAGAATGAGGTACCGAAGGAAAACTCCGTCCTATAGCAGTACCTGTAGGAAGTACCAGAGGAGAGTGACCTCGTTGTCCCCTTCGGTACGCTCCGCGATGACCTGCCATACCTAATAACAGCATATGATAATACAATAAATAATAGAGACTAGAAATATGAAAGTACAACAAATAATAGAGACTAGAAATATAAAAGTACAACAAATAATAGAGACTAGAAATATGAAAGTACAACAAAGACAAGATAATAACCAAGACAACATATGATGATACATTCTACAATAAACATCTAAGTCCAGATAATGTATTCTAGAAGAAACATCTAAGTTCAGATAAGTATATCTCTCTCAATCATCTTCAGAATAATCATCTTGTTCGTCTTCCTCGACCTCATCTTCCTCTTCCTCCTCATCTTCACTTTCATCTTCGCCTTCGTCGGCTTCGTCTTCCTCTTCGGATAATTCTACATCTTCTACATTATGTGTCGTGTAATGCGTAACTTCCGTGGAGTCCACATCGACAATATTGGTTACAAGAGGTAGCTCGTCCTCTTGGTAAGCTTTTTCGTCAACATCAAAAGTATCTCTGGCTTTAGTCTTGCATATTGTCCACCAGTCAGACTTCGTTGCTCTCCGTCTCGGATAAGCTGTAAAGTACACGAGCTGAGCCTGAGTTGCTAGGATAAACGGTTCGTAGCCTTGATATCTACACTTGTAGTTTATATCCAGAAGACCATGCTTGTCAATTTTCCAACCTTGATTTTCAATCGGATCGAACCATTCACACTTGAACAACATGATCTTTGCAGGTTCTCTGCCATTATTATATGACAACTCCACAATCTCTCGCAAGATGCCAAAGAAATCATTTCCTGGATCGACGTCTTTGTAGTTCGAAGACTTGATACACAAACAACTATTTTTCGTGGAATCAAGATCCAGGAAGCTGTCTCTGATCGGAGCATTTGTCGACTTAAACCGAAAGCCATTGACACAGTAACTTGGCCATATTTTAACAAGAGTAATTGGTCCCTTGGCAAGAGTTCTAATTAATTCAATCTCGGGTGAAATTAGACGATCGACCTGAATATCAAATAAGCGATAATAAGTCATTTATTGCGCAGTTGCATTAGAAGAGGCCAGTAATTACCGAGCTACTTACATATTCGCTCAACCAAGAAGGAAAATGATGTCTCATTTCTTGTTCTAATGCTTCGTCTGTTAGGTAGGGTCTAACCAGCCTCAACTCATCATTATATGTGCTGGAAAATAACGAAGCAACCGCTGATTAGTACAATAATATTAGCTTATACTATTATATTGAGATGACGTAAACTCATCATCCTGAGTTACTTACCCCTCTAGCTTCTCCACTTCATCCTCGTCGCAATTGAGTAATACATATAACTGAGCAGCCCTTAGCTCTTCGTCATTCAAATATCTCTTCTTCATTTTCCCCGAAGGCTTTCCGGACGCATTGAATACTTTCAGTATTCCATCATTAAATTCTTGATATTCGTCGTCGTTTCTCGGAGCCCTCGTTCTATTCGTAGCAACATAAGGTCTGAAATAGAAGGAGAAGAAATTTGTATTCTCCTCGAGAATATAGGCTTCACAAATAGAACCCTCGACCCGAGCCTTATTTTTTACCTTTCTTTTTAGGTGATTCAAATGTCGCTCGAACGGGTACATCCATCGATATTCGACAGGTCTACCAACACGTGCTTCATAGGAAAGATGAATCGGCAAATGCTCCATAGTGTCAAAGAATCCAGGAGGGAACACCCTCTCTAACTTGCACAGTGTTACCGCAATGTCCTTCTCTTGCTTTTCTAGACGTTCAACGAGCAATTTCTTAGAACAAAGGTCCCTGAAGAATATGCTAAGCTCCGTCAATGGATCCCAAACTGCCTGCGGTAAGAATTCTCGAAATGCAATCGGAATTAACCGCTCCATGAATACGTGACAATCATGGCTCTTCATACCTGTCAGTTTGTTCTCCTTGTGGTCGACGTATCTTCTCAAGTTCGAAACATACCCATCTGGAAATTTTAGACCTTGAATCCACCTACAAAGCCTCACTTTATCCTCCTTCTCCAGTGAGAAAATTGCCTTAGGCTGCTTCAACTTCCCATTCCCGTCCTCTATCAAATGCAATGCAGGACGTCTACATATTTCTTCCAAGTCCAATCTAGCCTTTGGATTGTCTTTCGTCTTCCCCTTTACGTCTATTACAGTATTAATTATGTTGTCAAACACATTCTTCTCGATATGCATGACATCAAGGTTATGTCTAATCAGATTGGTGCTCCAATATGGAAGATCCCAGAATATACTCCTCTTCGTCCAGTTATGAGTGCGACCAAATCCGTCACACTTGTAGCCTGTAGCAGGCTCCTCAATAGCTCTTGGTAAATCTTTCACCTCTTCCCATATCGTGTATCCGGTCCACCTTGGCGGGGGATTAGCCTTCTCCACAACGCCAGCACGAAAAGCATTCCTGTTCCTCCGGTACGGATGATCCTTCGGCAGGAATTGTCGATGATAATCGAAGAAGCACGGTTTGCCTCCGTGTTTCAAACGGAAAGCCTTAGTGCTGTCCATACAATACGAACATGAAAGACGACCATGCGTGCTCCATCCAGATAACATTCCATAGGCCGGAAAGTCGTTGATGGTCCACATAAGGGCTGCCCACATCCGGAAATTTTGTTTTCTAGATACATCGTACGTGTTGGAACCTACTTTCCACAGCTGATTCAACTCATCAATCAATGGCTGTAAATACACATCGATGTTCCTTTTTGGATTGTTCGGACCTGGGATAATAACGGTGAGAAATATATACGGAGTCTTCATGCACATCTAAGGCGGTAGATTGTACGGGGTTACGATCACAGGCCAACACGAATACTGGGATCCCGAAAGTCCGAATGGGGTAAAATCGTCGGAGCAGAGACCCAATCTAACATTACACGGATCAGAAGAAAAATCTGGATACTCTCGATCAAAGTGCTTCCATGCTTCTCCATCAGATGGGTGATCCAACACTCCTTCGGTATGTTCCCGCTTATGCCAACTCATGTTTTCTGCAGTTTCCTTCACCATAAACAACCGTTGCAACCGCGGCGTCAACGGCAAGTAGTACATCGAAGAGGTAGGCTTCCTGGCACCGACAGACTTTTCTCTACCACATGCCTTGTAGCGATCGACACCACAAAATCTACAGGCATCTTCATCCTTGTCGTCTTTATAGTACAACATGCACCCGTTGCGACAGGCATCGATTTTTTCGTATCCCATCCAGAGTGATCTAACCATCCTCTTAGACCGGTAGAAGTCTTTAGGCAACTTCGCACCCTCAGGCAATATTTCTATATGCAACTCCATAAGACGGTTGTAGCAATCTTGTGACATGTTAAAATCGGACTTGATGCTCAATAATCTTGTAACCACCTCCAACGGTGAATGATCCTCACAACCAGGATATAATGGAGTCCTTGCATTCTCCAGCAACTCCATGAACTGTGCAGTATCGGGGTTCGGTGCCTCCTCAGGTGCATCATGATCATCCGGATCGAAACTAGGCCCGGCCGCGTCGAAAACCATGTTCACCAACCCATCGTCGTAAGGAGCGTTGTTGTGGACATCCACATAAGGCTCGTACTCCGATGCTAAAGACACAAGTTCTCCGTGCTCGCTCCACTGATAGTAATTCGGCGTGAAACCCTTCGAGTATAAATGATACGTGACATCCACTTCTGGATGATATTTCAAGTTATGACATCTCACACACGGACACTTAATTTTGGTACCATCCATGTACTGAGGGAACGCCTTGGCAAACTGCAGGAACTGGTGTACACCCTCTATGAATTCATCCCGCACACCGCACATGTCATCAGGATGACGGTTGTACATTCAAGTACGATTCTGCAGATAGTAATTCAGCTCCATAATTTTGTAAGATAGATACATCAAGGTAGTGAATGATATGCAATTGTCAGTTCATGTGGTCTATACTTTCCGCAGTATATGTACACATGACATTTTACGTTAAATGGTCAGAGATTATCTGTCATCTTCTTTTCGCATTGCTAACTTTTCTTTCGCGTGTTTGTGCGTGCGGTGGTCAGAGATAATCGCGGCGGTATATCACCCGTGTCTACAATATTTCATATAGGCTGAGTTGTAGAAGTAAAGTTTTAGGATATTAGTCTATATATTATGTATAGTCCAACCGAGCCAACTCTAAGCTAAACAAGTCCAACTTGGTCAAACTAGCCATTTCTAAGTTATATAAGTCAAGTTTTAGGATATTAGTCTATATATACTAGTATAAACTCTCCCTCCTCTCCAAATACCTGGTACTAGTTAACCCTCCCCCTTTCTTCCACTAGACACACACGTACATATACATGATGTATACAACCACACCATAGTTCCCAGGTTAATTTTAACCTAACTTGCTAGTTGGTACTAACCTCAATAGAACAAACACTCTCACATCTCAAAATACTGACACATACTCACGTCTTACTCTTGTGACACTCCCTTTCAAACATAAACACACACCTATATGTTCCCTTACACATGTTGCCATGTTACCTATAAAAATAGGAAACCCTTGTTGTCTAAAATAAGACACAATTGTACAAAGAGAACCATACTTAGAACTCACACTTTAAGACAATAGATGAAGGAAGACTTGTTTGGAGGATCGATAGGGTTGAGCAATGTCATTTTATCCTACAAAGAGGACCATACTGTAGAACTCATACTGTAGAACTCACACTTTAACACAATTCT
The DNA here is from genome assembly GCA_029216955.1 of Iris pallida. Taxonomy (NCBI): domain Eukaryota; kingdom Viridiplantae; phylum Streptophyta; class Magnoliopsida; order Asparagales; family Iridaceae; genus Iris; species Iris pallida. The sequence continues at coordinate 5,867,784 of JANAVB010041820.1, read as the reverse complement.
ACAAAGAGTTGTCATAGGGTGTTGAGCGATGTCATTTTATTCTTTTCTTCTTCTTCTTCTTGGGATTTTCGAGTATTGGATCTTGAGACATATAAAGCTAGAACTTACGAAGAATGGAGTACCATACTTCAACAAATAGATGTTGACTAATTGGTTCATATACTTGTTGTCTAAAATTAGTGTAGGAATGTTGCAAGGTGAAACAATGTATCAAACACTATATCGAAACCCAAACCCAATATGCAAATCCAAATTAATACGAAAATACACAAGTGTATGTAGGGGATTAAGTGTACAGAGGTTAAATACATATATATGCATGCTTGGGGGTGTCTACTTGTCCAACAAATGGACATAAAGTATCCAAAACCTCACGAACACACTGTATCAGTGAACACATGGTCGTAACGTGTCTCCGTGTCCATTTTGGACACGAAAAACACCTCAATTAGGGTTAGGGTTTACCTTCAGTCTCCTCACGATGGTGGAAGAGGAGGAGGAGGACAAGTTCGATGGTGGAGGAGGAGGGGATTAAGTGTACAGAGGTAAAATACATATATATGCAAGCTTGGGGGTGTCCACGTGTCCAACAAATGGACACAAAGTGTCCAAAACCTCACGAACACACTGTATCAGTGAACACATGGTCGTAATGTGTCTCCGTGTCCATTTTGGACACGAAAAACACCTCAATTAGGGTTAGGGTTTACCTTCAGTCTCCTCGCGGTGGTGGAGGAGGAGGATCTCGCGGTGGAGGAAGAGAAGGGGCTCGCGGTGGAGGAGGAGGAGGAGAAGGGGCTCGCCGGAGGGAGGAGAAGGAGCTCGCGGTGGAGGAGGGGCTCGCCGGAGGGAGGAGAAGGAGCTCGCGGGGTCGGGCTATCGTCGAGGTCGGGGGAAGAGGGGCGGGAACAAAGAATTTGGGGAGAGGGAGAAATGAAAATTGGAACCGAGGAAACCCTATTTAGCAGAAATTAGCGACGCACGAAATACGTCGCAAAGTGTCGGTATTAGTTAAATATTCGGCGACGTTATAAACTTTGCGACGCTAAACGTCGCTGAACTGATAAAACTAGCGACGTTTTCCGATAAATCAACGACGTTGATTTTTATAATACTATAGTTAGTCGTAATATGTCGCTGTATGTCGCTACCAGCGACGTATTATGACGCTTAAATTTGGCGTCGCTAAAACCAAAAATATTGGTGACGTTTTAAGTTGGCGTCGCTAATTACGTCGCTGATATGACTTATTTTGGTAGTGACGTTAGCAAGAAACCTCAATATCTACGAATGGCTTTAGATACTCGCGGTCGACTCAATAGTGTACTCCTCTGTTTTTGCTCGGATTTGGCGATGGCCATAACGAAGTGGCGGCCGGCGGCGGCTGGCAGGGGGTCGACGTCGAGCGCCACGGTATGGAGAAGATTGTGGGTCGCTGCTATGAAGTCGAGAGATCGTTATTTGGCATACATGAGGGTTTTCTGGTTTCGAGAGATCCCGTAGGCTATATAGGTATTGAGAACATTTACATCCAATTTCATTTCGGATTTAGATTAGATTAGAGTAAAGATGTGTTCAAATTAAAGAGAATCTCGATTAAAATTAGTTGGAATTTATTTGGGGTGAATTGGCCTAGAATATAGGGAGTTTGAATCTTTGGATTTAATTTTTTTTGGGTTTAAAGAAGCGCAAGCTTCTGTTGCCCGACCTTGCTTGGCTCGGGTTGGTGATATTGGAACAATGCGAGCATTATTCCAAAAAGAATAGTTTCTCTTTTTTTCTTTGCTTTTAAATGGATTTATATAAATATATATACATTAAGGTATACAATTTCTCAAGGAAAAATATAAGTAAAAATTGCTAAAAATTCTAGAAAAATAAGAAAAGTATTATAATTAATATTACTCCTATTTTGAGTTAAAATTTTATTGTAGAACTTGTACTAGTCTAAGTGTCTATATATATATATATATATATATATATATATATATATATATATATATAAAATATATATATATATATATATATATATATATATATATATATATATATATACACACACACACACACAAAAAAATATATATATATATATATACACACACACACACACATTAACTAATAGCTAACGAATTAATTCAAAAATCTATGACAAAATAAATAAAATGCTAAAAATAATTTGGGATAAAAATGGGGGTTTACATCCTACCCAACTTAAAGAAATTTCGTCCTCAAAATAAAAACTGATGTAGGGGGGTCGAATGCGATGCAATACAAGGAACTATAAAGAACTAACATGTGCAAGACATACCTTGGTTGTCAAACAAATGAGGGTAATGAATCCGAATGTCGGCCTCGCGCTCCCAAGTAGACTCTCCCGGCGAGTAATGCTTCCATGCCACGTGAACCAATGGTATAGAATGATTCTGCAACACCTTCACTCAGAGATCAAGGATGCCTACTGGTTGCTCTTGGTACGATAAACTCGGTCCAACAGTGATTTCGGAGTGATCGAGCACATGATTGCTGTCAGCCACGTACCTCCTCACCTAAGATACGTGGAATACGTCATGTACTCCCTATAGCGACGATGGTAATACCAATCTGTAGGCAACCTCTCCAACACGTTCCAAGACAAAAAAAGTACTGATGTATCTTGGACTCAACTTGCCACAGCCTCCAAATCGAATCGTGCCTCTAGTGGGAGATATCTTCAAGAAAACATGGTCGCCTTCCTTAAACTCCAAAGGCCAACGACGATTATTTGCCCACTGCTTCTGTCGATCCTGTGCTACTTGTCGGTGGTCCTGTATCTTCTTAACCTTCTCCACTGTGCTCAAAACCGACTCGGGTCCCAATATCAGTCTCTCCAACAGACAGGAGATCGACACTTTCTACCATACAATTCTTCAAACAGAGCTATCTGAATGCTCGCTTGATAGCTATTGTTGTAAGAAAACTCTACAAGATGAAGGTGGTCTTCCCATGATCCGCCAAAGTCAATCATATACGCTCTCAGCATGTCCTCTAGCGTCTGAATCGTATGCTCTGACTAGCCGTCTGTCTGCGGATGGTATGACATGCTGAACTTCAAACGCGTACCCAAACTTTCTTGCATACTCCTCTAAATCTGTGAGGTGAACCTTGAGTCATGGTCCGATACGATGCTAACTTGTACACCGTGTAGCTTTGCTATTTGCTTCAAATATATATTCGCTAAAACTTTTGTGGACTGTCCCACTCTAAAAGGTAAGAAATGAGCCAATTTGGTAAGTCTATCAACGATCACCCGTACCGCATCTCGTCTACTAGGACTCTGAATAAATCCTGTGATGAATTCTATCGTAATGTGCTTCCACTTCTACTCGGGGATGGGTAGCAGCTGCAATAACCCGGTCGTCCTCTGGTACTCAGCCTTTACTTACTGGCATACCAAACACTTGGCTACAAAATGAGCTATCTCATGCTTCATTCCGTGCTACCAATAATACTGCCGTAAGTCCTGGTACATCTTAGTTCCTCCGGGATGAATAGAGTAAGTCGAACTGTGTGCTTCCGTCATCAGCTCCTATCGTAGCTCTCCATTAGGAACATAAATATGATCACCACATCGTATTGTCCCATCGGGATGAATCCTTAATTCTGCCTGCTCTCCTGCTTCTGTCCTCTCTCTAAGCCGTCGAAATCTAGCATCCGTGGAAAGTGTCGCCTTGTTTCTCTCTACTAATGATGAATATACTTGGAGATTGGCTAATATGCCATCTGCTCCAGGAAATACTACCTCAATACCAAGCTGCTGCAAGCCTCTAATCAACTCCTTCTGTGTGGTCAAGAAGTGTGCCATGGGCCTTCGGCTTAATGCGTCTGCTACGACATTAGCCTTGCCCGGATGATAATATAGCTCGATCTCGTAATCTTTTATCAACTCCAACCAACGTCGTTGTCACATATTCAACTCCTTTTGCGTGAACACGTACTTGAGGCTTTTATGATCAGTGTAGATGTTAACATTTTTGTCGTACAAGTAGTATCACCATAGCTTCAAAGCAAAGATAACCGCTGCGAGCTCTAGATCGTGGGTCGGATAATTCTTCTCATGCACACTCAACTGTCTCGATGTGTATGCTGCTACACAACCGTATGTATCAATACGCATCCTAATCCCTTTTCAGATGTATCGCTGTAGATCACAAATCCTTCTTGTCCGGACGGTAGTGTCAAGATAGGTGTCGCGGTCAAGCGTTTCTTCAAATCGTCAAAAGAGGCTTGACACTCATATGTCCATACAAACTCTTGATCCTTGCAAGTTAGTCAAGTCATAGGTCCCGCTATTCGAGAGAAATCTTCTACGAACCTTTGGTAATAACCCACAAGTCCAAGAATACTTATCACCTCGGAAGCTGATGTAGGAGCGGGCCATGCCTTGACAGCTGTGATCTTCTTCGGATCTACCGATATGCCGTCTCCAGTAACGATGTATCCAAGAAATGATACTTCCTTGAGAAAGAATTCACACTTGCTAAGCTTCGCGTAAAGTCGCTCGTTCCTCAATGTTCCCAAAACAATCCGTAGATGCTGCTCATGCTCTTTTTGACTCTTGGACTAAATTAAGATATCATCTATAAAGACGACTACAAATTTGTCCAAGTACTGGTGAAAGATCTTGTTCATTAAATTCATAAAGACTGTGGGAGCGTTGGTCAAACCGAAAGGCATGATCAAGAACTCTTAGTGTCCATACCTTGATCGAAAAACGGTTTTCGTAATGTCTTCCTTCCGAACCTTCAGTTGGTTACTACTAAAATCTGTCAATTCAGCGACGCGTCAAGACGTCGCTAAAAAGGGCAAATACGTCGCTAATTTCTATTAACGACGTATTTAGCGACGTTTTCACGTAGTCGCGATTAACCTAGTCGCTAAAGAAGAAAACGTCGCCAAACGTCGCTATTGCGACGCGCTTTAGCGACGTGCCCACGTCGCTAATTTAGCGACTGCCAGCGACATAAAATGTCATAATTTACCGACGTAATCTAGCGACGTTGAGCGACTTGACATGCATCGATGCTGACCTGGCTTTAGAGCAAAATGGTGACGTTCTGCGACTTTTTAACGTCACTATATTACCGACATATAGCAACTTTTAGCGACGTCCCTGTAGCGACGTTTAGTGACGAGTAGCGACGGTACTCATTAATGTTAGCGACGTACTTAGCGACGTTTATATCATCGCTGGACGTCGCTGAACGTCGCTAATATTAAAAAAAATTAAAATTTTTTTACAGTATTTGCAGCATTTGCAGAATTTGCAGCACCATTTGTTACAACAACGACTGTGTATCACGAACAAAGTATCAAACAACACATACACACAATCACGAACATGTTTGAAACACAATCTCATCAATCAACACAGATTTATGAAAATTTGTAACAATGTCAAACATAATATGTCCACATAAGAATAAAGTATGTAAAACCACATAAAAGACCCAACAATGGGCCATCACACAATAATGTATATGCCGACTACGACTGATCAGGAGGAGCATCACCGCTCCTGGAAAGAAGGTAAGCATACTGCTCCGGTGTAAGAACCACCGACGACGATGAAGGAGGAGGCAATGCAACCGCTGGAGAAGGAGGCAGTGTAATCGCTGGAGATGGGTGCGTCCGCGTCTCAACTAGGGCTCGGAGTCTGGTACTGCATTGCTCCATGCAAGTCGCTATCCTGGTAACGGTGTCGTGAATGGACTCCTGTGTCCTCTGTACTTGCTGCATGGTGTGCTCGAGCTCGTCAAAGCATGCGGTGACCGACGCAGCATCCTCTTGCGCCTGAGGCCCTTGCTGTTCAGCAATCCTCCTCAGCATATCGTCGCGCAGCTCAGCAATCTGGCGGATAATGGTCTCCTCGACTCGGGACGACTCGGCCTGTGACGGCTGTGAATGCGTACTGGAAGAGGGAGACCTGGATGCCTGCGTCGCAACAAATGCGCCGTAGGATCCCGTACCGTAGTACGTACCCCTCTGAAGACCACCAACAGCGGTCTTCCAGAGCTCGTCCTCCAACTGAGGCGGAGAGGGTTGCGATGTACCAACCCCTCCCTCTGCCTATGCACTAGCACTCGCACGCTCATCACGTAGCCTAACATACTCTTCCTAGAAATCATTGTGCATCTCTATACATCAGTACTTACCTAAATTAGCCTAATAAACGTCTTAAATATTTAATTATTATTAAGTATATGGTTATCTGTATATTCTTCAAGTTGTGTTAAAAATTAACGAAATCTAAATTAGTACTTACATAGCTCTGAGTAGCCCGATCGTCGATGAGCTTCCCGTCCTTCCGATGGGTGGCCAGGAAGATGGTCACCATGTTTGCGTCCTCACCCCTCTTCACCTGCATATTTGTTATATTTTATTCTTTAGTAAAATAGAAAATTATATACTCCTACTATCAATAAATTCTTATATTTGATAATAAATTACATACCAGACGACGGAAATGCTCCGTCATAGGAATCGATCCACCACACCACTTTTCGGCCATTGTCCTAGCCGCCTTCGCCTTCTCCGACCGCTCTTTGTACTCGGGCTCCTCAAATCGAGCCCTCATCATGGTCCACTGGTCAGGTGTGATCCAACCAGCAATCGGCTTTCCGGAGCGGTGACGTTTTTTCTGATCGTCAATAGCATCACGGATCAACTAGGCGGCGACGGCAGGAAACTGCATCTCAATCTGCTCGGCACGGTGTGGTGGATAAAAATAAGTCCTCTACAAGAATTACAAATTAAAATAATTAGTTCTAAAAAATACTTAAAATTATATTAATCATACTAAATTAACTATCTTTAGTTACCTTGAAGTGGGCAAACCAGAATGCCTTCCTCTCTTCCGAGGCATCCGAGTAGTTGATCCACGGACCCCCATAGTTGGACCTTAGAAAGGTGCCCAACGCTCTCTGTACCGACGAGGGACGATATCTGTATACAACGATAACCGACGTATTAATGAATATATATAGATATACAGACATGCATAAAATATTGATTTAACTTACTTCGTAGGACCGTCGGCCCAAATCTCCATCCTCGTCTCGCCCTGAGGTGCGCATGTAGGGTCGCTCTAGTATGGATCCGCCCGGGCGGGACGGGCGGGAGTAGGGACTACGTCCTCCACCTGCTCCCCACCCACCATGCTGCTGTCATCGCTAGGAAGGCTAGGGGAAGTAGTATGATCAGCAAGCCTGGAACTGCTCGTCGCAGGTGCACTGCCACTCGGACCTGAGATCGTATGGTACAATGGAGTGCTCGGGTCAGAGGATGGTCCAGAGCCATCCTCCTGTAACGGAGCTCTCTGCCCACCTAAGGACACGGATCGTGCTGGCCTATTTCCGCGTCGTCCTGAGGTGGCTCCGCGTTGTCCTGCCATGCTGATAATAACATTGGAGTTCATAATTTAAGACTACAGAAATATGAATACATCGAAATCACAGTTTATGATTGAAAATATAAATAAATACAATGACAGTTTAGAAATATCTGCATACATTGGAATTCATAATTTAAGTTTTCAAAAGTGATCATAGTTCATAATTTAAGATTACAGAAGTATGAATACATCAAAATCACAGTTTCTCAATCATCCTCTGAAAATTCATCTTCTTCGTTTGCCTCCTCCTCCTCATCCTCTTCCTCTTCCTCCTCATCGTCACTAGCATCTCCTTCGTCTTCCCCTTCGGATACTTGTACCTCTTCTGCACAAGTAGATATTGAATGGGGAACTTCTGCTTAGTCGACATCAACTGTATTAGGTACAAGAGGCAGCTCGTCCTCCTGATAAGCTATTTCGTCGACGTCGTAGGTATTTCTGGCTTTAGTCTTGCATACTGCCCACCAGTCGTACCTCGTTGTTCCCCGTCTAGGATATGTTGTAAAATATACGAGTTGAGCTTAACTTGCTAGGATAAATGGTTCGTATCCTTGGTATCGACGACGGTAGTTAATATCTACAAGACCATGTTTGTCAATTTTCCATCCTTGATCTTGTATGGGATCGAACCAATCAACTTTGAACAACACGATCTTGGCAGGCTCTATGCCATAGTTGTACGTCAATTCCATGATCTCATGTAAGACGCCATAGAAATCATTACCTGGAGTGACATCTTTGTAGTTTGTAGATTTGATACACAAGCAACTGTTTTTTGTGGAATCAAGATCCAGGAAGCTATCTCTGATGACAGCATTTATTGACTTGAACTTAAACCCATTCACGCAATAACTTGGCCATACTTTGACAGCATAAATTGATCCCTTGGCAAGAGTTCTAATAGATTCATTCTTAAGAATGACGTCCGGACGATCGACCTAAACACGAAAAGATACAAAATTAAGTTTAATGTTAAGTTATTTCTTGTGCAGTTGTGAATGGAGGAAGATTCTAACTAGCTTCTTACGTACATATGCAGTCAACCAAGACGAAAAATGAAGTCCCATTTCTTCTTCTACTTCTTCATCTGCAATGTATAGTCTACTTGACCTCACCTCATCATTAAATTTGCTGAAAACCAATAAATATCGGGATATACTCGTTAAATTATAATAACGGAATCAACAAATAGATGACTTGAATGTTGAAGATTTTTACTTACCACTCTAGCTTTTCCACTTCATCCTCCTCGTAGTTGAGTAATATATATAACTGGGCCACCTTTAGTTCCTCATCATTCAAATATTTGTTTTTCAGTTTTCATGAAGGCTTTCCAAGAGCATTGAAGACTTTCAATAATGCATCATTATATTCTATATCTCCATCGTCGTTCCTCGGAGCCCTTGTTCTATTTGTAGCAATATGAGGCTTGAAATACATTGAACAGAAGTTTGTAATCTCCTCAAGGACATAGGCTTCATAAATAGAACCCTCGACCCGTGCCTTATTTTTCACCTTCCCCTTCAGGTGGTTTAGATGGCGCTCGAACGGGTACATCCACCGATAACCGACGGGCCCACCAACACGTGCCTCATATGAAAGATGAATTGGCAAATGCTCCATATAGTCGAAGAATCCAGGAGGGAATACCCTCTCAAGCTTACACAATGTTACTGCAATGTCCTTCTCCTGCTTTTTAAGCCGATCGACGAGCAACTTAGTAGAACAAAGATCTCTGAAGAATATGCTAAGCTCTGTCAGTGGATCCCAAACGACATGAGGTAAGAATTCTCGAAATGCAATCGGGATTAACCTCTCCATAAAAACTGACAGTCGTGGCTCTTCATACCCTGCAGTTTGTTCTCCTTCGGGTCAACACATCTTCTCAAATTTAATACGTACCCGTCTGGAAATTTTAGGCCCTGGATCCACCTACAAAGTTTACCTTTGTCCTCCTTGTCCAGTAAGAAAATGGCCCTGGGCTGCTTATACTTCCCACTGCCTTCCTTTATCAAATGCAACTCTGGACGTCTGCATATTTCTTCTAAGTCCAACCTGGCCTTGGGATTGTCTTTCGTCTTCCCCTTCACGTCTATCACAGTATTTATTATATTGTCAAATACATTTTTCTCGATATGCATGATATCCAGGTTATGTCTGAGCAGATGGTTACTCCAATATGGTAGGTCCCAGAATATACTCCTCTTCGTCCAGTTGTGAGCGCGGCCAAATCCATCACACTTGTACCCCGCTGTAGGCTCTTCAATAGCACTTGACAATTCTTTAACTTCTTCTTATATCGTGTCCCCAGACCACCGTGGCGGTGGACTGGACTTCTCTACCACGCCAGCACGAAAAGCATTCCTGTTCCTCCGGTATGGATGATCCTTTGGCAGGAACTATCGATGACAATCAAAGAAGCACGGTTTTCCTCCGTGTTTCAAACGGAAAGCCTTAGTGCGATCCATGCAATACGGACATACGAGACGACCATGGGTGCTCCAACCCGATAACATTCCATAGGTCAGGAAATCATTGATGGTCCACATTAGTGCGGCCCTCATCTGGAAGTTCTTCTTTATGGAAACATCATATGTGGTTGCACCTACTTCCCACAACTGATTCAGCTCATCTACCAAGGGCTGTAAGTACACATCGATGTTCCTCTTCGGGTTCTTCGGACCTGGAATAATAACAGTTAGGAACATGTAAGGAGTCTTCATACACATCCAAGGCGGCAAGTTGTACGGAGTAACAATCACTGGCCAACAAGAATATTGTGAGCCCGAAAGTCCAAATAGGGTAAAACCATCGGAGGAAAGCCCGAATCTGACATTACGCAGCTCCGAAGCAAAATCGGGATATACTCGATCAAAGTGCTTCCATGCTTCCCCGTCGAATGGATGATCCAGTACTCCATCTATTTGTTCCCGCTTGTGCCAACTTATATTATCAGCTGTCTCCTTTGCCATAAACAACCTCTGCAACCGCGGCGTCAAAGGCAAATAGTGCATCGAATCTGTTGGCTTGCGTGCACCAGAAGTCCTTGTTGTACTAGTTGTCTTGAAGCGATCGGCACCACAAAATCTGCAGGCGTCTTCATCCTTGTCGTCCTTATAGTACAACATGCATCCGTTGCGACATGCATCAATTTTTTCATACCCCATCCAGAGCGATCTCACAATTCTCTTGGATCGGTAGAAGTCTTTAGGTAACTTGTCACCCTCCGGCAATATATCTATAATTAACTCCAGGATTCGGTTGTAGCATTCTTGAGACATGTTAAAATTTGATTTTATGCTCAACAATCTTGTAACCACCTCCAACGGTGAATGGTCATCACAACCAGGATATAAAGGAGCCCTTGCATTCTCCAGCAACTCCATGAACTTTGCAGCATTGGCATTCCGTGCCTCCTCAGCTGCATATTGATTGTTCGGATCGAAACTAGGCCCCGCAGCATCGAAAACCATGTTCGTCCACCCTTGGTCGTAATCAGCATGCTCGTGGACATCTACATAAGGCTCCACATAAGGCTCCGGCTCGGAGGCTAAAGACACAAGTTCTCCGTGTGCGGTCCACTGATAATAATTTGGCATAAAACCCCTCGAATACAAATGATATGTCACATCCACTTTCGAATGATATTTCAAGTTGCGACATCTCATACATGGACACTTAATTTTTGTACGGTCCATGTAATGAGGGAACGCCTTGGCAAACTGCAGGAACTGTTGCATACCCTGTATAAATTCATCCCGCACACCGCACATGTCATCAGGATGACGATTGTACATCCACAAACGGTTGCGCAGATAGTAATTCATATCCATTTTAAGATAATTCTGCAAAGATTGACACAGATAATAATTTATCAGGATGACGATTGTATATCCACAAACGGTTCTGTATAATTGCCAAGTGTGGGGACGAATGGCTCAGAACACAACCCAAAATGCATTCTAGCATACATTAGTTTGAATCATCTATGTTCTGTGCATATTGTGTAGTATATGTTTTTATCGAATCTAGTATCTGAAGGATGTAACAGAATCAAGATGAACCCACATAATGTAATACTAAGACATTATCTACTACTAAAAGATGTAGTGATAGGTTGTCGTATCATCATTGCCGAAGGATGGGGGTCGGAGGATAGTCAACTTTATCTACGGCTACATAGTTTATGCCTCGCCAGTCGAATGGCTGCAGGGACTATGTCCTGATCACGATGTCGTACCATAGATTATCTACTACTAATTAAGACTTTCAACTAAGCAGTCAAAGGGTACTGAACAGAAAGTCTAATTATAAGACTTTCAACTAAGCAGCATTGTAGGATTTAAAATATGGTATTCAGGATTAGTATCCATCCTTCGTGACATAGCTGACTCTGCCAAAACCTGACCAACATATCCTACACTAATCATTCCATATTTCAGTAATGTCAGTGAGCTAAATCATACTCAACTGTCGAGAATACTTAGGAGAAAACTCATTCACAGGATTAGTATCCATCCTTCGTGACATAGCTAAAATTTTATAGAGCTCGATAATAATTATTAGTCAATTTATTCATTATTTCAAAACCCTGAAAAAGCCCAAAAAAAACTCCCAGTATCAGTAAATAGGGCTCGAACCCTAAATTAGAATTCGAATCCAAGCAAAACATCAAATTGACAGTTGATATATCCAAAAAACTCCCAGTATCAGTATATAGGTGTCACACTGTGAGTCTCATGTCCACACAGTAGGACATGACGTGTCCAAACCAACAAAATAGGTGTCACACGAACTAGAAGCGAGTCCACTGTGAGTCTCGTGTCCACACAGTGGGACACGACGTGTCCAAACCAACAAAATAGGTGTCACACAAACTAGAAGCGAGTCCACTGTGAGTCTCTTATACACACAATGGGACACGACGTGTCCAAACCAACAAAATAGGTGTCACACGAACTAGAAGCGAGTCCACTGTGAGTCTCATGTCCACACAGTGGGACACGACGTGTCCAAACCAAAAAAATAGGTATCACACGAACTAGAAGCGAGTCCACTGTGAGTCTCGTTTCCACACAGTAGGACACGACGTGTCCAAACCAACAAAATAGGTGTCATACGAACTAGAAGCGAGTCCACTGTGAGTCTCGTGTCCCCGGCAGCGTGTCCACGCTCTCATGGACACGAACTAGAAGCGAGAGAGAGAGCTAGAAGACGAGGAAAAACTGGAAAGCGGGGGGGGAGAGTTATCTGAGGAGGAGCTACCTGAGAAAGGAGGAGGAGAAGGAGGAGGAGAAGGAGGAGGGAGATCGCCGGAGGAGCACCGCGGAGGAGGAGGCCGGAGGAGGAAAATCGTCGGAGGAGCGTCGCGGAGGAGGTACGAAATATTTGGGGGGAAATTTTGTGAAAGATCGAAAAGCAAAACCCTTGCTATATGAAATTATTAGCGACGTTCTTCTAGAACGTCGCTAAACGTCGCTGATATTTATGAAATGGCGATGCTACTTAAATTACGTCGTTATACGTCGCTACATCAGCGATGTGTACCGACGAACTTGCGACGCCTATTCTCATTTAACAAATTGCAGCCGCTAGACGTCGCTATTAGTCGCTGTCAACGTCAAACAGCGATGTCTTGTATAAACGTCGCTAAAACCCCAAAAAATAGCGACGTTCTTCTTTGGAGTCCCTAAATACGTCGCTGATATGACTTATTTTGGTAGTGGGTGATAGCCCGATCGTAAGTCAATCTTGGAGAATACTTTTGCTCTATTCAGTTGATCGAATAGATCATCTATACGCGGCAAGGGATACTTGTTTTTCATCTTTACTGCATTCAAAGCTCTGTAGTCGATGCACATGCGCACTGTCCCGTCTTTCTTAGGTACAAAAAGAAAGAAAGCTCCCCATGGTGACGCACTGGCACGAATAAAGCCTTTCTCCAACAAGTCATCAATCTACGTCTTTATCTCTACCAACTTCTTGGGTGCTAGATGATATACTCGAGATGAAATAGGCTCAGCTCCAAGACTAAGCTCAATAGAAAACTCAATGTCTCGGTCAGGTGGCAGTACTGGCAAATCCTCGGGGAATACATTTTCTAACTCAGCGATAACAGGGTGCTGATGGGTCTTCTGCATCATTATGTGAGTCCCCAATGTGGGTGCAGCACAACTCTCCCCCTCTTCTTTGGTGAACTCGAACTCTGTCGTATTTGGTGGTCTAAAGACGATATTGCCCCTATGGCAGTCTATGAGAGCAAAATGTTGTCTCAACTAGGCCATTCGAAGAACCACATCGAATGTCAGCATAGGGAATACAAAAAGTCGTGCTTTCATCTCTCTACCATATATCACTACAGGACAAAGTCTACAAACACCACAAATAGGTACAACTTCTCCTCCAGTGAGGATTCTAACATTTTTAGATAAGGGTGTGATGTGAATGCTGTGTCTAGTAGCAAAACTAGTAGCTATGAATGAATGAGTGTCTCCAGTGTCAAACAATGTAATGGCAGGAAATGAAGCAACTAAAACAATACCTACTATGACCTCTGCCTCTGTCTCTATATCCTCCATGGCAAGAGAGAATGCCTGCCCATAATTTTGTCGTATACTCTGAGCTCTGGCCTTGTTGTATTGTGCGTCTTGGGAAGCCAATGGTGGGCGAGGTGCTCCTGCTGCTGGTCGGGGAGCTAGGGTGCTGAAGCTGTAGGCCTCAAGGCCTGATGTGCATGTACTAGTGCTCGCTGCTCGGGACAATCTGTGGCCAAGTGCTATCCCGATCTATATCTCATACATAATCCTAAACGAAGTTGGAAGTCATCGCTAATATGACCTTACTTTCAACAAAAGTGGCAAGTGGGCTTCTGGTAGGGTGTAGTCCTCTACTGGTACTGTCCTAGGGTCCTCCTAATAGGTCCTCCCTAAGTAGCTCAGGCGGGTGTAACTGCTGGGGTATGGCGTCTTGATGTCTGCTGTTGCTCCTTGCAAAGAAGCTCCTGAGTACAAGCTTCTTCCAAGATAGCTGAATAGGAGACTCGAGACTGGGTAGTCGTATACGACTTGATCTTTAATTTTTGAAGTCATACTCATCAACCGTCATATTTTCTTGCCTTCTCTAACTCTGTCGGGATCAGTCACGCACCAAATCTACTCAGACGATTGAATTCTGAGTCATACTCATCAACCGTCATATTTTCTTGCTTCAGATGAAGGAACTGGTCGTAGAGACCGTCTCGAACATGGATAGGGAAGAATCTCTAATAGAATAGATCGTAGCACTCCTTCCAAGTGATCCCAGCGCCTAGTCGCCTTTCTTCTGCCTTGTAAGCCCCCTAATTTTTGGATTTTATTTTTAATTATTTTACATGGATATTTTAAATATTAAATTCAATAATGACTATGTTAGTAGTTTACTATAGCTTTGATTTTGGAAGCACAACAAATATTGTTTTCTTGAATCCAATTCTATAATTGAATTCTAGACTCGTCCACCTTCAGTTTGATATATCATGTCCCATTCAAATTTATTCCACAACATTCTTTTGTCTTCATATGATTTCGGGTCAACTTAGACAATTTGAGCCATTGACGTAATTTTAAGCCAACTTCTAATTTGGTTTTGGAACTTGACAAAGATCGAAACCGTATGACTCAATATATGGTTTTGACCCATGTTGAGTCTACAATGCATATGCCTAGGGTACACCATCCAATCGAGTTCCCATGTGCTACTTATTTGTAAATGGCACATGAGACTCATTAAATTAGTTTTCGAGTCCAATTTGACTAGTAATGCTAGTCGGACCCTAACCTAGTTAACCCTACTAGTTAGAGCCTAACTAAGAGTACCAAAACCAAGTATACATATATTTAAGAGAATTTTAGAGGTTTAATTGCAGCCATATGCAATATTCCCTTATATATTTAGCTTGGTCACACATCTAACCAAAATAGGAAACCTATTAATAATAGTATGATTTGGAGAACCAAATCCTATCCAAATTAGATCAAACCAAAGCCCATGCACTATATATATATTTTTTTTTTCATGCACTATATATATATATATATATATATATATATATATATATATATACCGATCAAACTCTAACCATCCTCCTCCCTCATAACCGTCCACTACTCTATAAATCCCCCCAAACCTTGCGGTCACCACTCCAAACCCGAAACCCTAGCCGACCCCCCTTTCTTCACAAAATATAATTTTTTTTCGATTTCTGTGCCAACCACCACCACTTGGACGTCCCTCTCAACATCTCCTTCTACCCTAGCAACTGTAGAAGCAACCTTGCGGCCGTTAGAGAGGTGCACGACGCGCTACTTGGGACAAAACTCCGTCGAATCGAAGTCTGAAATGTCACAACTGGTTAGTCGACTTTTACATGATGTTTCATCCACTTTTTCCCATCCGTTTCTCCTCAAACCAAATCTGAGAGTTATCTTTGTATGACTACTCCAACCTTTGATTGTCGGATCTCCTAGTTCCAAGCGGTTTGCCCGTGGCATTGATTCTACGACAGGGTATCCAGAACTGACAATTCTATTGCTGGCCATATTTTGCCTATCTAAGTTCAGTTTCTAACCTTTCTATATTTTTATTCAGAATCTAGACATCGATACCTTTCCAACACATACCTGAAAGTTAGGTTTAGCATCCGTTTGCTATTTTTAAAAATTTATGACATTTGTCGTGTCACCGAACTCCAAAAAATTATGCTTTACTTGTGTCCAAAAGTGTCAAAACTCCATGGATCCATATTAAACTTCATGTTGTGCAAAGTTTAACATTATAAGTAATATTTTAACTAATTTCTAGAATTTCTGTAGAATTTATTAATTTTATGTTATCATTGTTTTAGAACTAAATTAATGGGTCAATTTGAGGAAGTCATATGTGGCATTGATACAAGACCACTTGTGAAAGGGTTTTCCTATTGAAAATATAATTATAGCAATATATAAGTATTTACAGATAAATTTTAGAATTTAAATATATTATTTTATTATTATTTATGAGAGAATTTGGTACCTATATGTACTTATATAATAGATGTTGTGTCGTAGCAACATTATGACAACTAGGAGGCATAGATACTCATATAATTTATATATGGTGTGTTGATATAGAATATTAAATATAGTGTATTTTTATAGGTGAGCTTGGGAGGATCGACAAGGACACCAAAATTGGACAGGCTTACCCGTAGATAGCAGTTACAGGCAAGCGTGCCTTGCCTTCGTTACAGATTATTCTTTTCTATTTTTTGTTCTTTTTTATTAGCATTACATGACGTAGGACTTTGATACTTAGTGTCCGTTTATAGACGGGTGCCGATGTCATGATAGTGACATCGAGTATTGATATTAGGCATTACATACATGTTGATGTGTCCATTGACACAATTGACCACAGGATACCGACACATTCATGATGCGAGATTTACATGACTATTCGTAGTATTAACCTCGTGTTAGTATTCTATATTTCTCTATCAATATTTCTTTTACTTTCGAGATGACTGTACAGACTTAACATTGCTAGATTCTAGACATAGGGATTGGGGAGAACTTGACTACAATATCAGACCTATTGTCGTGTAGCCCGTTGTTTAGTGACCTTTATCTCTGTAGCAGAGTAAGGAATTATTATTGTCGAGAATTGATTGTTCTTGGTTCCACGACACAGGTACTGGGGACAATACCTTGCTGAGGTGCTAGTGAGCCATAGTTGAAGGGGTTTGGTATTCTAGAAAAGTATCTCACTTGCATAGCACATAGATGGATACAGTAGATTGCCTTAGTTGATATTTTTATTTCTGTACCTTGGCATGTATATTATGCACTTTGCTAGTCCTTTGAGGACCTGGCTATTTCCCTGGCTTAGACGAAGCTAAAGACTATCCGGAGGATTACGGTTCGGGAGCTAAGACCGGAGGCGTACCGGCACAGGAGGACGAGATAGTGCCAGAGATTTTTTCGTGATCATGTTATCTTCACATTTAGTCTTGCTCGTTATTTCCTTTTCTTTTCATTAGACATGTAGTTGGTTTGTACTATGTTTCTATTTTTGTGGTTTCGAATTGTTTTACCCGTACAGACATTATTACTTTTATTGCTAGATATTTGAGACATTTTCTTATTTATTTTTGATCTCTTTGTGGACTCTGTGGATGTGATTTGATGTATATACCTGTGGACTGCATCGTATTTCTTGGTGTTATCATGATTTACAGCTTAAGTATTTTACTAATGGGCATGTTGTGTAGCTTGGCCCATTGGTGAAGTGCTGCTGGCATGTATTCGTATACCTGGTCCTACATATTTTGGACTGGGCCTTACATATTTTTGTAGTGGCCCATGAAGGTCTATGTTAATCACTTTGGTTACATTACTGTACCGATGTGAGCCTGCAATTAGCGTAGGAAAGACCCATAGGATCATATGCACATGCTTGATACCTTCCTTGACTTCGTTTCAAACTCTTACTTGACTGTTTGACTTGTATCCAGTTTAATTATGTTCTACCATAATCCTTATTTATTCATGCTAGCAAGACAAATCTTCGTAATGGATGTATCTTCCCTTACTATCATATAAGGAAAGCAGAGGCACATATACTAGAATTCATAGGTGCAGGTGGAGTCTTAGCGAATTGTTCGAAGTCGTAGTTATATCCAGAATAGATGTACTATTATGAGCTTGCAACTGATCAAACAATAGGCCTTGAGGATACATCCACAACTAGGAATATAGACTTCTCTGAGACTCTTTGCATGATTGCTTTCATGTTATCTTCTTTTTCAACATAATTGCTTTTGTGTTCTTATCTATTCGAGATTTTACTAAATCCTTTTCCGTTGACTTCCTGAGTAATTCTTCTCGTTCCTTTCCACTAAGTTGTTGGATAGTGTTTTATGGATTGGTTGAAGGAAAAGTTTGAGAAATTATATTTATCCTTGTATTATGGAATCAAAGTTTTGCATCCAGAGAAATACTAGCGAGGCAGGACTTCAGATAATGATATCATAGCTACATATGTTTCTCGAACTCTAATTAAATCTTATTCTATGCATGTTGACCTCTTCTTATGTACTTTTGTATAAAGTTAATTCAATTTTTTTAAGGATTTGGCCAAGATAAGCTCAAGAACCTGTATTACTAGCATAGCAGATGTACACTGCAGTCATCCGTCGTATTATGGAAGAAGGAAGTTATTTGCAGCCAGATGTACGCTGGCGTGGCAGTAACTTCATGTGACATAAATACGGAGATATATGTTTCTCGAGTCATACCTAGACTATGTCCTATGTATCTTGTTTGGCCTCATACCGTTCTTGGAAATAATTTGACAAACCTTCCTGCCTTTCTTGACCACACCGTTGTTTGAAATTGATATATAGGTTTGTTTAACCCAGCCTTAGGTTTCCGTTATCTTCTACTTATCAATTGACTAAAATAGACAAACCTTATAGTTATTTATAGAATATAATTAAGCTATATTATTGGTGTGATTGTGATATTTGGTAGCTAGAAATGGATAAGTTTCTTAGAGATGGATCCTAGTAATATTATGAGTTGAGTATGAGTGCCTGGATATTGGATGCATAGAGCCGATTAGGAGAATTTGCTAGAAGTGAACTAACGGGTATCATTAAATAGGTTATAACACTATACTTATGATATAATGGTACGACTACCCGTATTAGAATTCTTCTGTAGTAAACACTTTAATCCCTTTTTCTTCCTAGCTTATTTTATTTTGAGGATCATCTTAGAGTTGTGTTGGGATTATTGAGGAAGGAGAGATTGTATGCCAAGCTTAGTGAGTGTGAATTTTGCCTTGATAGAGTTCCTTTTCTGGGATACATTACCTCGGGAGAGGGACTATCAGTTGATTAGGTGAAAATAGCTACCGTAGAGTCTTAGACGACAACAATATCTGTTGTAAAGGTTAGGAGTACTTGCCAATTTTGAAGTACAATCTTTACTGGTGGATAGAATCAAGGCAGCTTTACCTACTGTTTGCCATTAAATATCAATCACAAAAAATTACAAATGAATTGAACTTGGTTGTAAACTCGCTTGTATAAGAGAAAACCTAGAAAAAAATCCTAGGAAACAATCTACATACAATTGTTTAGTTTTGATTCTGGGGGGGGTGATGATAGAGGCTCGGGAAAGTGTAGCAACTCTATCTTACTCCTTGGACTATCTGACACGGTCCTTGCTCTTGAAAAAATTGGCTTTCGTAGGTTGCCCGCCTTTTGCATGGGTGTGGTACCCTGCTATTTATAGTAATTTTGGGATAAAGGATATTTTGAGCCGCATAGATGGCCATGTGGCCACATGACTGCAACAGCACATGAAGACTGACTCTTTGGCTGCCAACTGGTGGTTTGTTGAGATTTCTTTGTTGGAGCAAATCTGGGTGGTCGAGACTTGGTCGAATTGCCATGTGTCCCCCCACAATAGAGTAAAATTAATCTTCTGCGGCATAGATCAACTTGGCCGCATGCGGTACCAAGAGTCTTTCTTCTGTGGCACGGATCGGCTTGGCCACATGAAATCTCAAGGGCTCGGATCATCTTGGCCGCATGAGGTCTCAAGAGTCTTCCTTCTGCGCCTCAGATTGGCTTGGCCGCATGAGGTCATCAAGAGACTTCCTTCTGCGGCTCGGATCATCTTGGCCGCATGAATTCTGAAGAGTCTTCCTCCCGTGGCTTAAGTCCACTTGGTCGCATGGGGTCTCCAAGTGCCTTGCTTCTGCAGCTCGGTTCTACTTGGCCGCATGGGTTCTTCGAGAGACTTGCTTCTGCGGCTAGAGTTAACCTGGTCGCATGGGATCTTCGAGAGCCTTGCTTCTGCATCTCGAATCCACTTAGCCGCATGGGGTCTCCAGAAGCATTCCTTCTGCGGTTTGGTTTCACTTAGCCGCATGGGATCTCCAAGAGCCTTGTTTCTGCGGCTTATTTTCACTTGGCCCATGGGTTCTTCGAGAGCCTTGCTTCTGCGGCTTGAGTCTAGTTAGCCGCATGGGGTCTCCAGGAGCATTCCGTCTGGGGCTTGGCTTCACTTGGCCGTATGGGATCTCCAGGAGCCTTGCTTCTGCGGCTTGTGGATACATGATAGGTCGGCACATAAAATATGTGATATAACCACCACTCGCAAGTTGAAAGCAGATTGATCTACCTTTGTATCCGTTTTATGGGCCCGGGTATCCCGAGCGCCCGGGTGCATAGGTATCATATTTGCTCCCTAATCTGAGGCTAATAAAAGCACTTGCTCTCGATCGTTATATGAAGACTTTTGGGACCATTATATTTACTTCCTGATCTGAGGCTAGTAGAGTACTGCTCTCGATCGTTGTAGGGAGACTTTTGGGACCATCATATTTGCTTTCTGATCATCGGCTAGTAAAATACTTCGCTCGATCGTTGTAGGAAGACTTTTGAGCCCCACCCTGTCCGTTAGTCCTGGGAGATTAGATGCGGGTGGTTCTGTACAACTTTTCATCAGGAGTTCGTATAACAGTTAACGGTACCCACTAACGGTCAGTAGCTTGGACAGCTGACTGGGCTTGTTGGGCCCGTACTACCCTAGACTTCTTCGACTTAGCACCCGAAGGTGCGTAGTAGGAAGAGTCCAAGTTGAAAGAAGGGAAGGGAAGTTGGTACCCTTTTCAAAGGAGGGAAGGGGGCTTTATATATAGAATGGAGTAAGCCATTTCTTCTTCTCCTTTTCGATGTGGGACTAAAAGCAATATCCACTTTTCTATGCTTCTACAAGACCCCCTTCAAAGTTTTCAAATTACAAATTTGGAATACTTTGAATAAGAAGCATGGAAAGTAGAGTTGTTTAGGTGTGGCAATCCTATCAGAGGTAGCATGGACGTGATAGGTTTGGGTACTTCCGCTGTGGATTTTATATGGACTTATCATCCTTGGCGTACCTTGGTTTTAGGTACAGATAATAAGTTGAGAGAGGAAACCAACATATTTACTCAGAAGTGAAATGGACGTGGTAAATATGAGGTTGATGGTAGAGCTTTCCTACTCAGAGGTGATATGGACATGGTAGGAGTGAACTCGGTGAGGATACATAGAACAACTCAGTGGTGATATGGACATGGAAGTTCTATGATTGATGTGCCACAATGCAGGGATTGTTGCACGGGGTGTTTACTCAGAGGTAAGGTGGACGTGGTAAACATTTGTTTTTAGCATCATCTACTTTGTAAGGCGTAGGAAAACAAGTCAGAGGTAATTTGGACATAGTTGTTCTACTACTGGGGAGTGAATGCAACGGAACAACTGGGCTCTAGAAGCATATGATTGTGAGAGAAGGGGTGCTTGTACTAGAGGACCTAATACAACATTTATGATTGGCAGAGGACATCCCATTGGGGACTTTTTGTGGACCTATTGCCTTTTTGTGCATCTGAAGATACGAGCAATAGATTTGAATGATATTTTGTGGACCTATTACCCTTTTTGTGCACGAATGGTGCGAGTAATAAATTAGGATAACTTTTGTGAACCTATTACCCTTTTGCGCACTGGTGGTACGAGTAATAGATTTTGAGACAAAATCCAATAGAGGTAATATGGACGTGATAGGTTTTGTGGTCTTAACACCATGTCTTTTATTCCGAGTTGGGTACAGGTGTTAAGTCGGGAGATTATCAGTATCAAAGGTAATATGGACGTGACATACGATAATCAGGAATAATCTTTGGTGGACCTATTACTCTTCTACGTACTGGTGGTGCGAGTAATAGATTTTGAGACAAAACCAAACAGAGGTAATATGGACGTGATAGGTTTTGTAAATAAAAACTGTAGAGGATTGTCATGGAAAGGGTACTTTACTCAGTGTTAATATGGACATGGCAAGCATCCTTCTACTAGAATAATAGTTCAGAGGTAATATGGACATGGCTGTATTCTAGGGAGTTGTGTCACGCCCCAGAACCAGAATACTGGAGAGCGGGGGCAGACATAGCCAGCTACGTATATTGAAATGGATTCCATCTCGCTATACGGTCACGGCTGTCTAGATACATGAGGGTTTACTACAAGCCAACAGTCTCCTATGGTCATGAACAAGCCTATTGTCTCAATCACAAGCAAGTAAATAGATGTTACAAGATGTATGATCATTAAATATACAATAGTAAGGTGTCCCAAACATTACATATTCAGCTGATCATGAAGCTAGTCGTTACAAAATATGAGGACTAGCAAGAGTTTAGTCATACATGATCAACCCTAGGATCTGTCAATCATGTTACAGCCCGTAGGCAGACAGTAAGTAAATACAATCGAGCTAAACAGGTGTTCCTCGGCTAAACGCCTCAAAAGAATATTTTTACAATAAAGTGGGAGATCAAAAATAAACCCACTCGTTGCCAGGGTTCCGTCTAGTGGCCACCATCTGGCTGGAAGGTCGGTAGATCCTCTGGAGCTGCTCCAAAATCTGGCCATACAAAACCAGCTGGGTCAGATCCCAGAAAGAGCAAGTGCCACAAAGGAAGCTTCACTTAGGAACTAAAACTAGCAATCAGCACAAGATATAAATAAAAGTAAGAACTGGAAATAAAGAAAATACATCAGGATGATATACGACGAGATAACCATGGAACTATTCAGATTACCAGGTTACAACCCGTAAACCAAACAAGGACCGGGGTTGTAACCCTTTGTCTGAACAGAACTTGGAATTCTCATCATTTATCGGTAAATAAATAAATACAGGCATTCAGGTCATGCAGTAATCTGGATCAGGGCAAGACTAGACTGGTTAGACTCCATCCAATCATATCACGGCCAAGCAAGAATTACGGCTTAATACTTTAACTAACTAGGGTTATCACAGGCCTAATTACTAACAAGATGCAGTGAGATTATTCCACAGCCACAAGCCCTGCAGACCATCCAGGTTACCTAGGACGAAAGATTAGGGTTGAATTTAGGTGGGTACACCGTCCAGGAAATGCATGTACCCTTAGGTAGCTTGAAGGGTGCAACACATGACAGTGTGCTGGAAATGTGTCCTACTCGACGGCAGGCTACAGATCCCAGGCGCGCCCAGGTAACGGGATTGCCTGTAGCTGGGAAATCTCTTCATGACTAATGTGTTAATCTAGTTATTAACCTTAATCCATTTCAATAGGTACTCCTGACCGTGGTACTCAGGAGCTCCCGCCCTAGACATGATGCAAGACAAGACTGGTTTATTTGTACAAGCACAATCGCCCACGGTGTCCATGTAACTATATAGGTCATGTCATGTCAGGTAGCCTTCGCAACAGCTTATCAGATATATCATGTCAGGTTTATCATGTCAAGTATTCTTGTCAGGAGTGCGCCACGACGGGCCACTATCAGGTCATATCAGATTTTCTTGTCAAGAGTGCACCACTACGGGTCACTATCGTGTCATGCTCAGGTATCTTTTCCAAACATATTAAACAAATCTATGATTATCAAGTTCATGACAAAAGGCGTAAGGATATAAAATGGATGTAAAATATCTAATAAAATATCAATATTCAGGGCTATAGAAGAGCTATACGGCTAAGTCATATGCGGTCAGGAAAGGGTAGACTCATGCGGCCCAATTAAAAGAGCGCATGCGGCCAGGGTCACTGGATCCCATGCGGCTAAGACAAGGGGGCGCATGCGGTCAGGAAGATAGGAAACTCATGCGGCTAGGGGAATGGGTCTCATGCGGCTAGCTGGCCAATCAGGTTCATGTGGCCGGGGGGGAAAGTGTGGTTCCATGCGGCTCGAGAAGAAGCAACCCATGCGGCTGCAGGGAGCAATGCCTATGCGGCTGGGAGCAAGTGTACATATGCGGCTCACGAGTGTTGAGTTCATGCGGCTCAGTGTGAAGTCCTCATGCGGCTGGGTCAAGCGAGTCTCATGCGGCCAGCAGGAATGGCGCATGCGGCTGTAGAGTTCAGAACTTATGCGGCTGCAAATTGAGCGAGTTATGCGGCTAAGTGAGTCCGACTCTCATGCGGCTCAAGAACTTCCAGTCATACGGCTGGATAGAACACTTGCCGCATGAATATTCATGCGGTCAAGTCAAGCACTGTTCATCTCCTCCAAAATTTTAGAGAAGAAGGACACCATGAGAGCCAAGTCCTCAAGCTCCATAACTCCATCATCCGGAGCCTAAATCCGAACTTCCATAAGTCAAAATGGGGTAGAACGAGATTCTCTACAACATGGAACCATCAAAACTAGGAAATAACAAGATTAAATAGATCAAAACCCAAGAAATCCGAAAATGAAATAAACTTATATCTACAAGAATCCAGTCATGGAAATGAGAAATGTCAAATACTAAAGTGCTTTAGAATGTAGTAAAGAAGAGAATGGAGCAATAAAATCAGAGTTCCTCCATGAAGCAAGTTGCACTTGCCTAGACCTCTCTCTTCACTCTCTGGTAGGTAAGAAGTAATGGGAAAGAAGAAGATGATTAATGAAGAGAGAGAATAGAGAGAATGGATTAATAAATACAATGGTGGTGGTAGGTAGGGGGTTCACATTGGTTCATATTGAACCAAAGAAAACCGAGCCAAGCCGAACCAAGCCAAGAAATAACCAAGCCAAGAAACAAGATAACAAGGAATCATGCAAATACAGAATAAAATACGTACACGTATTCCAGAAATACGTAATACGGACCACAAGCATTACAACTCTACCCACCTTAAAAGAATTCCGTCCTCGGAATTTAATCAAGAGGCTAGAGGAGCAATGACAAGCTATATTAATCACATGCAAGCTATAACTAGGCAGACAATCAATCATGCAAGCAAGGAATCGAAGGTATGAGGCATAAGAAAGATATTATACCTCACGAGTCAAACAAGTCGGGATATCGCGATCGGATATCATCCTCACGCTCCCACGTTGACTCCCCCAAAGAGTGATGACCCCAAGCAACTCGGACTAACTTGATAGTCTTGTTCTTGAGGATCTTCTCTCTCCGGTCCAATATAGACACGGGCCTCTCCTCACACGAAAGGTTGGTACCAACAACCAATTCCGAATGATCCAGGATGTGGCTCGGGTCCGGGATATACTGTCGTAATTGGGATACATGGAACACGTCATGCACCTCGCTTAGCGACGGCGGAAGAGCGAGACGATAGGATACATCTCCTACTCACTCCAGAATGTCGAACGGTCCTATATAACTAGGACTAAGCTTTCCCCGGACGCCGAAACGAATGATGCCACGGTTAGGCGAAATCCTCAGGAATACATGATTGCCGACCGAAAACTCTAGAGGGCGCCGATGAGAATCGGCCCAATAGCGCTGGCGATCTTGGACAACTCGAAGATGATCTCTGACCCTTCTGACCACTTCAACTGTCTGAGCGATCATTTCTGGACCAAGCATTTGTCTCTCTCCAACATCATCCCAGGCTAGCGGGGATCTGCACTTCCTACCATACAGTGCCTCGAACGGTACCATCTGGATACTGGCCTGGAAACTGTTGTTGTACGAGAATTCTACCAGGTGCAAGTGATCTTCCCAAGAACCACCGAAGTCAAGTGTGCAAGACCGCAACATATCTTCAAGAGTCTGGATCGTACGCTCCGACTGACCATCTGTCTGCGGATGATACGCTGAACTGAACTGGAGGCGAGTCCCCAAAGTCTCTTGTAAGCTACGCCAAAGGTGCAACGTAAATCTGGAATCTCGGTCCGAGGTGATACTGACTGGCACATCGTGCAACCTGACAATCTGCCTGAGGTACATCTCCGCTAGCTGAGCCATCGACTGACCTACTCTGAATGGAAGAAAGTGAGCCACCTTCGTGAGCCGATCAACTATAACCCAGATAGCATCTCTACCAGCTGGGGATCTAGGTAATCCGGTCACGAAATCCAAGGTCACATGCTCCCACTTCCATTCTGGAATCGGTAAGGGCTGAAGAAGTCCAGCCGGTCTCTGATGTTCGGCCTTAACTTGTTGGCAAACCAAACACCGAGAGACAAACCTAGCTATCTTCCGCTTCATGCCATTCCACCAAAAGTGCTGACGGATATCTCGGTACATCTTCGTACTGCCAGGATGGATGGAATACTGAGAACTGTGCGCCTCTGCCATGATCTTCCGTCTGATTTCTCCACTGGGCACACAAAGACGCTTCCCATGCCTAAGTGTACCGTCCTCATGAATGCATAACTCTGGTCTTCGTCCTGCCTCACACTCTGCCCTGAGTCACTGAAGCTTGGAATCTGCTGACTGCGCCATCCGAATCCTCTCGACTATAGTGGACTGAACTTGCATACTGGCCATCAATGCCACACTAGAAGGGAGAACAATTTCTATACCCATCTTCTGAAGATATGCTAACAGCACTGGTTGCGTTGTTAGAAAATAAACTTCGGCTCTCCTGCTCAAGGCATCTGCAACAACGTTGGCCTTCCCGGGATGATACTGTAAGTTGACATCATAATCCACAAGAAGCTCCAGCCACCTTCTCTGACGCATGTTAAGATCCTTCTGAGTGAAAACATACTTCAGGCTCTTGTGGTCGGTGAAAATCTCTACCCTGTCTCCATACAAGTAGTGCCTCCACAACTTAAGTGCAAACACTACTGCTGCCAGCTCCAAGTCATGGGTTGGGTAATTCCTTTCATGATCACGAAGTTGTCGTGACGCATAAGCTATTACCTTCCCATGCTGCATCAGAACACATCCTAAGCCTCAGCCCGAAGCATCACAATACACTGAAAATCCTCCGGTCCCATCTGGAAGCGTGAGAATAGGAGCTGTTATCAGGCCTCACTTCAACTGCTCAAAAGAACTCTGACACTCCGCTGTCCAAGCAAACTGCGCATCCTTGCGGGTCAACTGGGTCAACGGCGCTGATATCCGAGCAAAATCTGATACAAATCGCCGGTAATAGCCGGCCAATCCAAGGAAACTGCGAACTTCTGCAACTGTGCTGGGCACTGGCCATGACTCAATAGCCACAATCTTCTGGGGATCCACTTCTACTCCTCCTCTGGTGATGATATGACCCAAGTACGAAATGCGATCAAGCCAGAACTCGCATTTACTGAACTTGGCATATAACTGGTGCTTCCTGAGAATCTGAAGAACCACACGGAGATGCTGCTCATGCTCCGCATCACTCTTGCTGTAGACCAGGATGTTATCCAAGAACACAATCACAAACTGATCCAAGTATGGCATGAAGATGCGATTCATGAGGTCCATGAATACTGCCGGCGCATTGGTTGCTCCAAAGGGCATAACAAGGAAC
Source organism: Iris pallida (assembly GCA_029216955.1). Taxonomy (NCBI): domain Eukaryota; kingdom Viridiplantae; phylum Streptophyta; class Magnoliopsida; order Asparagales; family Iridaceae; genus Iris; species Iris pallida. The sequence continues at coordinate 5,840,039 of JANAVB010041820.1, read as the reverse complement.
TCCCAATGCCCATATCTCGATCTAAAAGCTGTCTTCGGGATGTCCTGCTCTCTGACTCTGATCTGGTGATATCTTGAGCGCAAGTCGATCTTCGAGAATACTGATGCCCCCTTGAGTTGATCGAACAAGTCGTCTATCCTCTGGAGAGGGTATCTGTTCTTGATTGTTACGGAGTTCAAGGTACGATAATCAACACATAACCTGGACGTACCATCCTTCTTTTTCACAAGAAGCATCGGGGCTCCCCAAGGCGATCTACTAGCACGAATAAATCCCTTGGCTCGAAGTTCTTCAATCATCTTGTACAAGATTTCCAATTCTGAAGGCGCCATTCTGTAGACTCTCTCTGATATTGGAGTTGTCCCGGGAATCAAGTCTATAGTGAACTCGATCTCCCGCTCTGGAGGCATACTTGGAAGCTCTTCTGGGAAAACATCTGGGAACTCATCCACTATCCTGGGCAACTGTACTGCTGCTACTGCCATCCGCAATATCGGAGGAGATGACTCAACTTCGCCTCGGGAGAAGGAAAACTCTGGCTCACCTGGAATGCTAAAAATAACCCGGCCAATGTGGCAGTCTATCCTAGCATACTGGTTCCTCAACCAATCCATCCCTAAGACCACATCATAATCGACCATCGGGAACTCTATCAATCTAGCGGGGAACTCTCTACCGCTAACTATGATCCGATACGAGGAAAATACTCTATCTACTCCCACAAGTCCATTACGAGTAAGTATATTGAGCCTTACTGATAATGACTCGGGCTCCTATACTAGCCGTGTCGCGAATCGTGCAGACATAAAAGAATGCGATACACCAGAATCAAATAAAGCTGAAGCTGGAAATGAGTTGACGAGAATAGTACCTGCCACTACCTCTCCTGGTGCCAATCCTTCCTCTGCGGTCATCGCCATAGCCTGACCGTGCCCTCGGGGTGCTGGTCCCCTCTGCTGAAATCCTCGCTGCCTATTCTGACTCAAGGCTTGGGCTTATGCATGCTGCTGGGGGTTCTGCTGCTAGAACATCTGGGACTGAGGCGGCAAGGGCCTCGGCAATGGATACTGCTGCTGCTGCTGGCTGGAACTGGGGCTGGTCCCCTCACCGAAGAGCTAGAAAGGTTGGACGATGATGAACCACCCCTATTCGGGCAGGATCCAACCCTATGGTATGGTGCTCCACAAGCCAGACACAATCCCTGTGCCCTACGACACTCTGCCACTACATGGCCTGGCTTCCCACAATGAGAACATCCCACTGCGGAAGACTGCTTTTGCTTCTGCTGTTGCTGAGGGTACGTCCAGATGGAATGCGGAACCGACGTTACTGAGGTCGCTCGCCTCGGAGCTCCAATAGTCAAGGCCCTGGCTGCCGGGGCTGGGGCTGAAGACTAATTCATCTGGCCGTGAGATCTCTTCCGACCTCCGACCCTATCCACAATCCTCTGGAAGGTATACTCATGCCTCCGGGCTGCTCTCAAGACTGCATCAAAAGTCTGATGTGTAGGATGTGGAAAATTATGACACGCTGTCATTTTCATCCATACGCTTAAAGACAGATGTCAGTTGAAGCCATACGCTCAATTCAGAGTTGTACGCTCATTCAAAAGCCATACGCTCAGTAAATATTTTATTATTTACTGAAGTGACAGCACAGCATATGTTTAAATGAGGAATGAATCTGATACTTCATCTTTCGTGCAAAGACAGCTGTCACGAGAAAAGTAACCGTCGTATAGGTTTTCGAAGAGTCGGTTTTGTCTTTTACGAGGACAACTCAGCAGCCTTCATAAATACAAAAGCCATCATTACTGTCAGTCTGTCAGCCATCAAATCTGCAGTCACGAGGCTCGAGAAGATTTTGTCAGTTATGGGAAGATATGGTGTACCAAAGAAGATTGATGATAGCCACGTGGCCACTTCTCCAGTGAGCGTATCGACCTCACATGACTCCTTCTTTACACAGTTAAGTGAGCGTATGGACCTCACATGATTCCTTGCTAAACAAGCGAGCGTATGATCTCACATGACTCCTTGCCCATAAAGTGAGCGTATGGATTTCCTATGGCACTACGTTGTCCAAGTCAGCGTATAACTCTCCTTCAACGAGGCAGCGTATTACAGCAACCATATCCAGGATTACAGTCAACACACGTTCTCACGTGTCCTGTACCAATTATCCACTTCTCTAGAAGTTATGCAACGTGGCATCCAGGCCATCAATCTCTCCTGAACATGCACCACTACTTTCAACCGCACGCTAATGTGTCTCCATCAAAATTTGCCACGCGTCCCTGCAGTTATGCACACGTCAAGTAACTACCTGAGCGTATGCTTAAGGACAGTCATCCCGAACTCTATAAAAAAGAGTTTCTTCATCTTCATCAGAGACACAGTCAATTTCAGAGAGAACAGAGAGATTGCCCAGTTGCTGTCCAAGTTCTTCAAAGTTCGAGTCTTCTTCATCGCATCGTCCAAGGGATAAAGTAATCGTCTTCTAGATTAGATTCCTACAGTTGTAATTTTCTCAGATACAAAATAAATAAAGTGAATTTATTTATGGAAAACAATTGGCGACTCTGCTGGGGAGTAATGAAAGCTGTCTCCTCCAATGAGATAGCAACAACTCAATGCGATACTTCGTCGATCGGCTTGACGAAGAAGACGATGGTTGTACAATTCGACCAATCGGCTTATGAAGAAATGCTCAAGGCGAAGGAGGGCCGCACTGCTTCCTCTGCTCTTCCTGTTGCCAAGAAGAAGGGACACTCCGTCTATGTCCCTAAGTCTTCTGCAGCAATCTGAGACGCTTCTGTCACTTCTCATGCTGACAAGAATACGTCTTCAACTTCCATGAAGCACACTTCGGCTTCTCGGAACACGGCAATAATGGTTTCCCCTAGTCACGCTGACAAAATTGGTTCTTTAACCAAGTCAATGTGTCCAAGGAAAACCATCTCTGGACATGTCAAAGTCCCTTCTCATTCTATTCTTACGACAGCAGTCGGCTCTTTAGCCATTGATGACTCTGAGCGTATGGCATTCAAAGGCAGCGTACGGCAAAGGCAGCGTACAAAAGCCAACATCAGGCAGCGTACGCTGAGCCAAAGCCAGTGTATGCTAATAAAAAGGCAGCGTATGACCAGAAGTCCAAACTGAAGTCAGCGTATGCTAACAAATACAGTCCTTTGACTGTTTCTGAAAATCAAATTGGGGGTTCTCTTCCACAGAACATACAAATGATTCCCCCTCAACTTGCACATCTTGTGCCAACCAAGGAAAAAGACTCTTTAGTCAACTCCTCTACTCCTAAGGTCTTTACCTCTGGAGTTAATTTGACTAGTACTCTTACTAGATCAAACAATGGAAAACGCCTTTTGGCTAACTCCTCCAAAGATGGATTATTATCGACTCCTAGTCGGAATAATACTCATCTTCCTTCTCTCAAAATTTCTCGGTCTGAGAAAGGCAAATTACAAGTATCCAAGACTGATATCAAAGTCAAATCTCTCACGGATCTTCGTAATAAGCTTAATCAGAATCGGTTCGGTTCCATTGAGACAAGTATATTAGACCCTGATGCAGAATATGCCAAGAACTATGTGGCTCAAATTAATCAGTGTTTATACACTCAGGAACCAAGAAGATAGAAGAACAAAAGACAAGTTTCTACACAGAAACTATCTTCAAATACTTCCCAATCTGTTCCTACAGATCTCCGAGAATATTTGCAAAATAAACAGAGAATTGACACTCCATCTGGCTATGACATTGCCCATATTCGCCATGAAAAGCATGGTTGTGACTTCCAACCTCGGGTTGTCATCCAATATTGTTGTTCACTAAAAAGACAATCTGTTTTCGAACGGATTCAATATGAACCAATGTTGGATGAAGATGAACCTCTTTATGCTTCTGTCAACATGACTTCCAGAAACATTGGGGGTAGCATACGGTCTGATGCTATATCAGACTCTGAAGATGGTGTTTATCTCGGCACTCGATCCAGGACTGGAGCCTTGACCAGAGTCTCTTCTTCTTCTCATCCAAGTGGTAATCCGGAGATCACAGAAGACTTCCTTGGAGAGTCCAATTTTCCAGTATTGACTCCTGTAAAAAGCTCTGGAAAAGATACTGATTCACACAGTGATGATTCAGAACAGACTGTTTCATCATCTATTCCTCGAATGATTACCACTTATATGGCAGAAAGTGATCATGAACCTTCGACTAGCAATGAGGCTCATGAACAGAGGATTTCTTCTTTAGAACAACAATTGCGAGCTATGGCAGATACATTGAGTGCTATGCACACTCTAATGCAGGCTCAACAACAGACAGCACCACCAGTGGTATTGAATACCCCTGTTGTTCCAAACCCCGAACCCTCTACTATTCTGGGGGTACAATCTAATGTTCCTGTACAAACCACACCAAGTCACTCTGGAGCTGGGGGTGGTACATATGCTGCAGTCCCTCCTCCCAATTATACTCTACAAGCCACAACTCCACAATCTTCGGGAGTTGTCTCTGAAGAATTGAAGAATCTCAAAACTCAATTCGAGGCATTCAAAAGGTTAGGCATCAAACAGCCTTATCCGATAGAATGGAAGCAGGTATCGTATCCTCCAAAATACAAACCTCCGACCATCTCTTTCTATGATGGGACAACCTCTCCAAGTCAGTTCATTAATCATTTTGAAGTAATGACTGATCAATTGCAACCAAGTGACGCTCTCCTTACTCGGGTGTTCATTGGATGTCTCAAAGGAACGGCTTATGAATGGTATAGAAGTCTCCCTGATGGGTGCATTACCTCATTTGCCGGTTTTAAGCAAATGTTTCTTGAACGATTCTACGAAGGGCTCAATGATATGACCATGTCGGCCCTCATAAGAATCAAACAGAAGAATAATGAGACCACTGAGGAATTCATTAAGAGAAGCCCTCAAAATGCCTCTTGGAACTTCCGATGCTGTTACGATCGACACTTGCAAGTCGAACCTCTTACCAATTATCAGCATGTGGACAGGGTCCACTCAGTTCCAAGATTGGCCTTCATTTATCGTCAGTGCCAAGGCTGCCGAGGTCAGTGCTGAGACCTTTAAGGGTCTGGGGGTACAAATGGCTCCCAAAGAATCAAATCAGAGTGCTAGCAATAGTACTCGACCCAACAATCGCAAAGGGAAAGAAGCTCTTGAAGTCAATCTCCAAAACAGTAGTCAAGAGGTAAAGACTACCCAAGCTACTTCAGCTCCAACAAATCAACAACAGAGATCTCCTCGGCCGAAAGAAGAATATTCTTTCGATGATGACGATGTTCAGGGTATCTTTGAATGCTTACTCAAAGGTAATAAGATTCAATTGCCAGAAATTAAAAAGCCTGATGAAGCCAATAAGACAGATCATCCAAAATACTGTCCATATCATAGAATGCTGGGTCATACAATCCGGTCTTGCTATGTATTAAAAGGGAAGATTCAAGAGATGATTAAATCAGGAGCTGTGACATTAACACCCAAAGACAAAACAGTCACAGCAAATGTAATTTCAATACAGTTCGGTGACTTCCCTCCCTTAAAGATGGAAAGTGGGATTGTTCCTATCCCCAAAGCAACTCTCGAAGTTGTAAACATCCCACCATCACAGAATGACGGACTTGTTCCTGTCACAACTAAGAAGGGAAAGATCATGTGGATTCACCCGGATTTAATGACGGAGTTTGAAACGTCTTCCTCTTCTCCTCGAAAGATTTCCTCATCTAAAAAGAAGTTCGGGAAGACTAAGTCATGCAATGTGACTTCTAGTTTCACACCCGATTTTTATCTAACCTCTACTTTCATCTCAGCAGGAAATTCACTCTCTACGAAGATAAAATCTGTACCTCAAATTGAAGATAGGTACAAACCTGCTTTTCATTTATACAGTTCACAATCTCGTGAATTGATGGCGAAGATGGGTTATGATCTAGCCACTGCCCCAGGTTTGAACTCAGGCAAGGGACTCCGAGCACCTTTGGCCATCACCATGAGACATAATCAATCTCGTATTAGCCTTGGTTTCTGGAATGAAGCTTTCATCAAACATAAAAGAACCAAGAGCAAAATAAAGAATTGCAGCATGGTTTCCATAGACCTTGAACCAGAATCTGAAGTTGAAGTTCATGTTGGAACTCGGTCAGGAAAAGTATATTTGAAAGATTATGCTGAGGTTCCTGAAGAAATTTCGGACGTTCCTCCGGCTACAGCTTCAACTCCAGTCTCTACTGAAGAGCCTTTAAATATTCCTGTTGAGACAGTTCCTTCTAAACCAACAGCAGCTGACAAAGGCAAACAACAAGTCCGCTTCGACAAACCATTGAAGAAGTCATCTCCTACAGGACTTGAAAAGCCTTATAATTTTGATATATTGGCTCAACTAGCCAATACCCCAGCTAAATTATCAATCTTCGAGCTCTTACGTCTCTCTAAAGAGACTCGAGAAACTTTAAGTGAAGCACTGCTGCAAGCAGAAACCTGCTTAACTCTTCTCAAGAAGTTGGAAACAGAACCTGTTTCTCATTGCCATAATGTATTGGAATTTATTCCAAACATTACCTTTACGCAGGACGATATGCTGCTAGAGGATAATCGACATGACCGTCCTTTATATCATATAGGATATATTGATTCTATGAAGGTTGATCGTCTCCTGATTGATCCAGGATCCGCTCTCAGTATTATGCCAACGGCTATGTTAGATGCATTGAAGATACCTGTACATAGCCTCTCCAGCACTATCACTACCATATTGGGATTCAATCAAGGAAAAAGTGAGCCTTTAGGCAAGATTCGCCTTAAATTTCAAATAGGCGATCTTCGTACTAAGGTTACTTTTTACATCATCGACAATCATGGTTGCTCATACAATGCTCTATTAGGAAGACCATTCTTGCATGAACATAATGTCGTTCCTTCAACCGTTCATCAGTGCTTCAAATATGTTGATGATAATGGAGAGGTTCAAAAAGAAGTGGCAGATCTTTACCCATTCAAAGGAGTCGAAGCTTACTTCAATGACGCTCGCATGTACAAAGATGAATACTCGAAAGTCTTGCAAGCTATGGATAATGAAGACGAGACATCCAAAGTTGACACTTTTGTTATTTCTGTAAAAGGGCGTATCACTCCTCCACAGTCTGTTAGATCATCCGAAGAAGGCTCACTGATAATTCCGGTCAGTGGACGTACTACTTCATCATCTGCCCAGGGCTCACTGATAATTCCTGTCAGTGGACGCACTATTGCACCATCTTCCCAAGCTTCACAAAGTTCGCTGATCATTCCTGTCAGTGGACTCATCACTCCCCCTCCATCTTCTCAGGCTAGATCAGATACTCTAGTCATTCTAGTCAGTGGACGCATTACTTATCCACGGTCTTCTTCAAGGGAGCTCACCTCTTCTGAGCCTTTTATTATCGATCTTAATCGAAACAAAAATTCTAACTGTTCTTCTTCTTCCCCCTTTGTCGTTAATCTGACTAAGTCTGATAAGGCTCAGCCTTCTGTTGTAAATACAGCATCTAGTATTAATGAAGCATCTCCTTTGCAGTATATTGATGTTTGTGGTTATGTACAAAGTTATTTACAATTGCTAAATAGCTTAGAGCCACTAACTATAGGGGTTGTTCAAGCTCTTCATACAGACGTATCATTAGACTCTATACAGAAATCATATTTTGTGGTCCCCAGTCGAAAGAAGGGAGAAAATCCAATATTTTTCTATAAAGGACCTCAGAATCCTCCTAACTTGGAAGAAGATGACATAAACGATGATACTGGAAGGTTACAACTGCGTCGCTACAGTCAACAATCCAAAAATATCATCAAGAATATGGGTTATGACTTTAGAACCAGTCTCAATAATGGAAAAGGAAGAAGAATGCCTGTTCGAATTTCTCCATTAAAATACGAAAGGACAAAATGTGGTTTAGGTTATATTGCTCCTACCCCTTTTATCAACATAGTCCATAAAGAGTCAAAATTCAATAAAGACGAACAATCTGAAGATGAACGATCCGAGTCTTCTGATTCTCTCTCTTGGGATTCTGACACGAGTGTTGGCGATCTTTATCGCTCTATTCTATCCATCAATATGGTCTCTGTTGATGGCCCACAAGAAAATGATGAAGATGAGGATGATTTTGAAATATCACCCGAATCAGAACAATGGTCTCAAAGATTAGATGATCAATGGGAATTCAGGTTCGAGCAGAGGGAACCTCCTACCGAAGATAAACTGATCCAAATTAATGTTGGTGAAGAAGGTTCTCCTAAACCAATATTCATCAGTAAAAGTCTTTCAGAAATAGATAAGCAAGACATGATCAAGCTTATTCGTGATTATATCGATGTCTTCGCCTGGAGCTACGAGGATATGCCAGGACTAGATCCGAAGATCGCAATGCACAAGCTTAATATTATGCCAAATGCTAAACCGGTCAAACAGCAACAGCGACGATTTCGTCCAGACATTATGGATGCAATTGAAGCTGAAGTCAACAAGCTTATGGCTTCCGGATTTATCAGAGAGGAACAACATCCTGACTGGGTGGCTAACATTGTTCCTGTCCTTAAAAAGACTGGCAAGATCCGAGTCTGTATAGACTTTCGTGATCTCAATGCAGCTTGTCCTAAAGACGAGTTTTCTCTTCCAATTACTGATGTTATGATCGACAATACATGTGATTTCGAACGAATGTCATTTATGGATGGGTATTCAGGATACAACCACATCAAAATGTTTCCAGATGATGAAAAACACACTTCCTTCAGAACGCCGATCGGTACATACTGTTATACAGTGATGCCGTTTGGTCTCAAGAATACAGGAGCAACATATCAGCGAGCAATGAGCACTATATTTCGCGAACATCTCCGAAAAATAGTCGAATGCTATGTTGATGATATTGCAGTCAAAAGTCGACGAAAGGAGGATCATATCCAAGATTTGAAGACTATCTTTGATTTAATGCGTCAGCATCAACTTAAAATAAACCCTACTAAGTCCTTCCTGGGCGTCTCTAGTGGTAAATTTCTCGGCTTCGTCATTACCGCTAAAGGTATACACGTGGATCCCGAGAAGATCAAAGCCATCCAAGAGATGCGTCCTCCACGCACCTTAAAAGAGCTACGAGGATTTCAAGGAAGAATTGCTTATATCAGGAGATTCATTTCCAACTTATCAGGACGCTGCAGACCATTCCACAAACTTCTGAAGAAAGGTGTATCTTTCATCTGGAACGAAGAATGTCAAAAAGCATTTGATGACATCAAACAGTACCTCATGAACCCTCCAGTTTTGGTACCTCCCGTCTCGGGAATACCATTTCTTCTATATGTTCGAGCTATGGATCATTCTCTTGGTGCATTACTCGCCCAGAAAAATAAAGATGGTCATGAACAGGCCATTTATTATCTCAGTCGCACAATGACGGGTGCTGAACCGCGTTATTCTCCAATCGAGAAAGAATGCCTAGCATTAATGTTTGCTGTTCAGAAAACGCGACATTATATTATCGGTCAAACGATTCATGTCATTTCCAGAGTGAATCCCATCAGGATTATGATGAAGAAACCTGGTATTCTCAACTCCAGACTAGCTAATTGGGGAATCTTGTTAGCCCAATATGACATACATTATATTCCTCAGAAGTCAGTTAAAGGACAGGCTCTTGCTGATTTTCTAGCAGCTCATGCAGTCCCAGAAGATTCTAAATTATATGATGAGATTCCCGATGAAGTTCTGGATTTAAATATGGTTTCTGAAGAAGTTCCTACCTGGCGTCTATTCTTTGATGGAGCATCTAGAATAGGTCCTAACGGCAATATTGTCGCCGGAGTTGGAATTGTTCTTGTATCCCCAGAGGGATTAACTATTCAGAGGGCTTATTCTCTAGATCAATCATGTTCAAATAATGTTGCAGAATACAATGTATTGCTCATTGGTCTTCAACTCGCTAAACATCTGGATGTTCAATATTTAGAAGTTTATGGAGACTCTAAGCTTATCATCAATCAGATCAGAGGAACGTATGAAGTTCGTCATCAAGATTTGATACCTTATCATCGAATAGCACTCTCTATGGCCTCCTCCTTTGAAGGTTTCTTTATTGAACATGTTCGACGAGCCTATAATGCAGAAGCTGATGCTTTGGCTAATCTTGCTGCTGTATTAGCCATACCAATCAGACGTCAGCAAGTGATAGTAGTTTATAACCGAGAACTATTCTGCGTTGAAAATAATCTGGCTTTGGCTTTTCCCCATAATCCAGACGAGGATTCTCTCAACTTTGATGCTGAATTAAAGTTTGACAAAATATCATTGTCTTCTTCCGATTCTACTATGAAATATGTCTTTTCCAACAAAATAGACACCGTAACTGAAGACTGGAGACGTCCGTTTCTGGACTTTGTGTTGTATGACATACTTCCTGATAACCCGAGTGCAGCAGCATCAATCTTGGGTGCCATTAATGGAGATGGAGTTGAAGACGAAGAAGAAGAAGAAAAATCTTGAGTTTCTGAAAGCTCTTTTCTCTCTTGAAGGCAAAAGCTCTGGTAAAGAAATAAAATAGGTTTTGGGAGACCTATTTATAGAATAAAGAAAGAAGTTCAAAACGGCGGATATTTTCTAAACAAAATCCCTAAAGAATTGTACTGATATTGAGGAAGATAACAGACTCATGCCAGCGTGTCAGGACTCATTCCCACTTTCTGTTCAAAGTAATTTCGAACTTTTGAAACTCATAAAGTTCGAAAACTTTGAAGGGGGTCTTGTAGGATGTGGAAAATTATGACACGCTGTCATTTTCATCCATACGCTTAAAGACAGATGTCAGTTGAAGCCATACGCTCAATTCAGAGTTGTACGCTCATTCAAAAGCCATACGCTCAGTAAATATTTTATTATTTACTGAAGTGACAGCACAGCATATGTTTAAATAAGGAATAAATCTGACACTTCATCTTTCGTGCAAAGACAGCTGTCACGAGAAAAGTAACCGTCGTATAGGTTTTCGAAGAGTCGGTTTTGTCTTTTACGAGGACAACTCAGCAGCCTTCATAAATACAAAAGCCATCATTACTGTCAGTCTGTCAGCCGTCAAATCCGCAGTCACGACGCTCGAGAAGATTTTGTCCGTTATGGGAAGATATGGTGTACCAAAGAAGATTGATGATAGCCACGTGGCCACTTCTCCAGTGAGCGTATCGACCTCACATGACTCCTTCTTCACACAGTTAAGTGAGCGTATGGACCTCACATGATTCCTTGCTAAACAAGCGAGCGTATGATCTCACATGACCCCTTGCCCATAAAGTGAGCGTATGGATTTCCTATGGCACTACGCTATCCAAGTCAGCGTATAACTCTCCTTCAACGAGGCAGCGTATTACAGCAACCATATCCAGGATTACAGTCAACACACGTTCTCACGTGTCCTGTACCAATTATCCACTTCTCTAGAAGTTATGCAACGTGGCATCCAGGCCATCAATCTCTCCTGAACATGCTCTACTACTTTCAACCGCACGCTAATGTGTCTCCATCAAAATTCGCCACGCATCCCTGCAGTTATGCACACGTCAAGTAACTACCTGAGCGTATGCTTAAGGACAGTCATCCTGAACTCTATAAAAAAGAGTTTCTTCATCTTCATCAGAGACACAGTCAATTTCAGAGAGAACAGAGAGCCCAGTTGCTGTCCAAGTTCTTCAAAGTTCGAGTCTTCTTCATCGCATCGTCCAAGGGATAAAGTAATCGTCTTCTAGATAAGATTCCTACAGTTGTAATTTTCTCAGATACAAAATAAATAAAGTGAATTTATTTATGGAAAACATGATGCTCAAACTGCTCAACTGCGAATAGAATCTCCAGGTGAAGCCCTTGCTGGAATCGCTGGGCTCTATCATACTCGGTTGCCACCAAAGTGGGAGCAAATCGACTAATTCTGGAAAACTCGGCCGCATATCCATCGACCGTCCTTCCTCCTTGCTTCAAGTTGGTGAATCGGGACTGCAGATCATACCGAGCTACAGCATCAAAATACTTGGTCTGGAATCTTTTTCTGAACACCGCCCAAGCAATGGGTGCTGCTAATCCAACGGCCTGAGCTGCCCACCAGCTGCGGGCAAGATATAACAACTGCAGGCGCACCACGGCTACCTTCTCATTCTCTGGGGTCCTGGCTGCTTCTAGAATCACCTCTATGTCCTGAAGCCAAGCATCTGCGGCGATCGCATCTTCACTACTGTCGAAGAAGGGAGGGTTCAAGCGCTTGAAGCTGTTGGCCGCGCTGTTACCCTGATGACCTCCTCGGGTCAAAGCATCCGTCACGGCCTGGTGCAAGGCATCTCCTCGACGATCTTAAGAGGCTCTCAAGGTCCTGATGAGTCCTACCAAAGTGCCATCATCAGGCTCGACAGGCTGAACTGGCTGGACTGGTGGCTCTCCGCCAGAAGGCACGACTCTGGAGGCTACTCCGGAATGCTGGGCTTGATCTCCGGGTTGCTGCTGATCCACGGGAGGTGCTCCGCCTTGCTCGTCGGTAGGACCACGAACAATGCCGCTGAAGAAGACGATATAGGGAACAATAAGGAAGGACCAGGACAAATAAATGATACAAGCATATGATCAGGACAAGAATCCAGGGATTCGGAAGATACGAGCAGAGATCAAGGACGAATACTGATTGAGACATCTATTCGGTAAACACTCACATATCTTGATTTACAAGACCTGCATGGGCCACCACTTAAACCATGTCACGCCCCAGAACCAGAATACTGGAGAGCGGGGGCAGACATAGCCAGCTACGTATATTGAAATGGATTCTATCTCGCTATACGGTCACGGCTGTCTAGATACATGAGGGTTTACTATAAGCCAACAGTCTCCTATGGTCATGAACAAGCCTATTGTCTCAATCACAAGCAAGTAAATAGATGTTACAAGATGTATGATCATTAAATATACAATAGTAAGGCGTCCCAAACATTACATATTCAGCTGATCATGAAGCTAGTCGTTACAAAATGTGAGGACTAGCAAGAGTTTAGTCATACATGATCAACCCTAGGATCTGTCAATCATGTTACAGCCCGTAGGCAGACAGTAAGTAAATACAATCGAGCTAAACAGGTGTTCGTCGGCTAAACGCCTCAAAAGAATATTTTTACAATAAAGTGGAAGATCAAAAATAAACCCACTCGTTGCCAGGGTTTCGTCTAGTGGCCACCATCTGGCTGGAAGGTCGGTAGATCCTCTGGAGCTGCTCCGAAATCTGGCCATACAAAACCAGCTGGGTCAGATCCCAGAAAGAGCAAGTGCCACAAAGGAAGCTTCACTTAGGAACTAAAACCAGCAATCAGCATAAGATATAAATAAAAGTAAGAACTGGAAATAAAGAAAATACATCAGGATGATATACGACGAGATAACCATGGAACTATTCAGATTACCAGGTTACAACCCGTAAACCAAACAAGGACCGGGGTTGTAACCCTTTGTCTGAACAGAACTTGGAATTCTCACCATTTATCGGTAAATAAATAAATACAGGCATTCAGGTCATGCAGTAATCTGGATCAGGGCAAGACTAGACTGGTTAGACTCCATCCAATCATATCACGGCCAAGCAAGAATTACGGCTTAATACTTTAACTAACTAGGGTTATCACAGGCCTAATTACTAACAAGATGCAGTGAGATTATTCCACAGCCACAAGCCCTGCAGACCATCCAGGTTACCCAGGACGAAAGATTAGGGTTGAATTCAGGTGGGTACACCGTCCAGGAAATGCATGTACACTTAGGTAGCTCGAAGGGTGCAACACATGACAGTGTGCTAGAAATGTGCCCTACTCGACGGCAGGCTACAGATCCCAGGCGCGCCCAGGTAACGGGATTGCCTGTAGCTGGGAAATCTTTTCATGACTAATGTGTTAATCTAGTTATTAACCTTAATCCATTTCAATAGGAACTCCTGACCGTGGTACTCAGGAGCTCCCTCCCTAGACATGATACAAGACAAGACTGGTTTATTTGTACAAGCACAATCGCCCACGGTGTCAATGTAACTATATAGGTCATGTCATGTCAGGTAGCCGTCGCAACAGCTTATCAGATATATCATGTCAGGTTTATCATGTCAAGTATTCTTGTCAGGAGTGCGCCACGACGGGCCACTATCAGGTCATGTCAGGTTTTCTTGTCAAGAGTGCACCACTACGGGTCACTATCGTGTCATGCTCAGGTATCATTTCCAAACATATTAAACAAATCCATGATTATCAAGTTCATGACAAAAGGCGTAAGGATATAAAATGGACATAAAATATCTAATAAAATATCAATATTCAGGGCTATAGAAGAGCCATACGGCTAAGTCATATGCTGTCAGAAAAGGGTAGACTCATGCGGCCCAATTAGAAGAGCGCATGCAGCCAGGGTCACTGGATCCTATGCGGCTAAGACAAGGGGGCACATGCGGTCAGGAAGATAGGAAACTCATGCGGCTGGGGGAATGGGTCTCATGCGGCTAGCTGGCCAATCAGGTTCATACGGCCGGGGGAGAAAGTGTGGTTCCATGCGGCTCGAGAAGAAGCAACCCATGCGGCTGCGGGGAGCAATGCCTATGCGGCTAGGAGCAAGTGTACATATGCGGCTCGCGAGTGTTGAGTTCATGCGGCTCAGTGTGAAGTCCTCATGCGGCTGGGTCAAGCGAGTCTCATGCGGCCAGCAGGAATGGCGCATGCGACTGCAGAGTTCAGAACTTATGCGGTTGCGAATTGAGCGAGTTATGCGGCTAAGTGAGTCCGACTCTCATGCGGCTCAAGAACTTCCAGTCATGCGGCTGGATAGAACACTTGCCGCATGAATATTCATGCGGTCAAGTCAAGCACTGTTCATCTCCTCCAAAATTTCAGAGAAGAAGGACACCATGAGAGCCAAATCCTCAAGCTCCATAACTCCATCATCCGGAGCCTAAATCCGAACTTCCATAGATCAAAATGGGGTAGAACGAGATTCTCTACAACATGGAACCATCAAAACTAGGAAATAACAAGATTAAATAGATCAAAACCCAAGAAATTTGAAAATAAAATAAACTTAGATCTACAAGAATCCAGTCATGGAAATGAGAAATGTCAAATACTAAAGTACTTTAGAATGTAGTAAGAAAGAGAATGGAGCAATAAAATCAGAGTTCCTCCATGAAGCAAGTTGCACTTGCCTAGACCTCTCTCTTCTCTCTCTGGTAGGTAAGAAGTAATGGGGAAGAAGAAGATGATTAATGAAGAGAGAGAATAGAGAGAATGGATTAATAAATACAATGGTAGTGGTAGGTAGGGGGTTCACATTGGTTCATATTGAACCAAAGAAAACCGAGCCAAGCCGAACCAAGCCAAGAAATAACCAAGCCAAGATACAAGATAACAAGGAATCATACAAATACAGAATAAAATACGTACACGTATTCCAGAAATACGTAATACGGACCACAAGCTTTACAAGTTGTGACAACTTTCGGGTTATCGTAATGGGGTGACTACTCAGAGGTAATATGGACATGGTAGATACGGTTATAGAAAGGACACTTCAGAGGTGATATGGATGTGAAATGTTTTCTATGTGGTCATGATGACACAGAGACTTTACAGGATATGTAACTACTCACAGGTGATATGGATATGGTAGATGCACAACAGGATGTAAGAAAGCAATCCAGAGGTAATATGGTCATGGAGGGCTTTACTTACTGAGATTTAGTATAGGAGGGTTGAACAAGTTTTCACCAGGACCTGCGAGCACGCATGAGGGCACAGGAGCTCCTATTGGCGTTGCTAATATAGATGGGTTTCAGGGAAGTTGCATCCCCTAAGTTGCTCTGGACGACATCGTCCTCGGTGGGAGGCTCTCGCTGTTAGAACCGCCATTTCCACTGAGAGCCAGTTGTTGAGCTTAAGGCTCTTCTTCGAAAAAATTGAGTGCCTGGTGTTCTTCCTCAGCAGGATTGTTTGTGGAAACCATGTTGACGGATAGTACCTTCTGTAGGTCCCGATTATTGGTGGTGCTGCCACTATTGTTTGTTATTGGAGGTGGTACTAGGATATTTGTCTTTGACCTCTCCATCCAGAATGTGTAATCCCAGCTGGCAAGTCTTCTTTAACTTTGCCTCCACATTGGTGGCGCTTATGATGAAGGTCGTCCAATCCTTGAACTGATCTTCACCCATCCAGAGGCTGATTGCAGGGAGCAACTTCTTCTGGCAGATTTCAATCAAGGAGCTTTCGGGATTGCCTTGGGGCAATCTCATTGCAGTTTGGCAGAACTGCTCGATATAGTTCCTTGTCAGCTCCCTCTTCTCCTGAACGACGTCCATGAGGGATGACATTGTCACATCATGTCCCACTTTATCGAATCTTTCTAGGAACATGTGCTTGAAATAGCCAAAAGAATGGATGCAGTTGTCCAGAAGGTTGCGGTACCAGTCGAACGTGATTCCCTCCAATGCTCCGATAAATAATCGTGTGAGGATGGCGTCGCTATGCAGAAAATGGTCGATTGTGACCTCGAAATAAGTTATGTACCGACTAGCAGAGGTCTTTCCGTCATATGAATTAATATAAAATGGTTTGTACCATGGCGGTAAAGGAACATCTCTCCACGCAAAGGGATATGACTGCCGTATTATGAGGTCCCGGAAGGAATCTCGGGAATTGAACATTGCTCGAAGCTCCTGAACTTCCCTCGTTGCCTTCCTGGCTTCATCTGCAGCTGAAAGAGCGGATGCTCCTAGAGGATTGTCATCCAAAGGAGGAGCGGTCGTGTTGGAGTTCGCGTTGACCGTGGGTCCCAAGCTTATTTTTCTAGGCGTCCCTACCGGTTGGGTCGGCAAGACAGCTTTGATTTTGTCCACTGACTTGACCAAGGACAGGAGCATGGCTTCAAGTACTTCTAGATATTGTCGATCAGTAGGTGCTTCATGATCATCGTCGGCCATAAAGACTGTCCGCACGTAGATAGACATGGAAGGGATCGTAGCAGAGGTGCTCTCTGTGTCGTACCCTCGTACCGAGAAATCGTCGGAGAATGTCAGAATGTCTTCCTCCTCGGACTCAGAAAGGGTGCTACCCCATGTGCAGGAAGCCGTATCATCTTGGCGAAGGCGGTCATCCTCAGGGACGTTCACGTCTGTTGCATAATTCCAAGGGATCGCTACCCCCTGTGTATGCTGTTGGAATACCAGGTTGTCGCATACTTTAAGGGGACTGCTACCCCCGACCTCATCTACCCCCAGGGAGGTCGAGTGCCTAGGTAGACACCCCCTGTGGTTGTCGGTGGCAGTCCTCCAGACAAGAGTTTCTTTGTAATGCTGACGGAGATTGCCGGGCTGGAAGAGCCTGTCTTATTCCCTCCCTTGCCGGGAAGAACCTTTCGGGTTGAATTACAGGAGGCGAAACAAAATTCTTCATCTTTTGGGATTTGCACCTGTTTATCAAGTTGTTGTTGGAAAGGTGCTGGCTACTGCAGTCATTAGAAAATGGACTGCCGACCTTCAGGTGCTGCCGACTTGTCGCAGCAGCAGTTAATGATGACTTGGGTGCAATGACGTCCCGGGAGGGGCTCATCGCATGCCAAGGTTGCTTCTTTCTCCTTTTGTTTATGAGTAATCATCTCTCGCAAGTCGATTGCAGGCTGATCTACCTTTGCATCCAATTTGTGGACTCGGGTATCCCGAGGACAATAGTACGTAGGTATCATGTTTGCTCCCTGATCTGCGGCTAGTAAAAGAACTTGCTCTCGATCGTTGGAGGGAGACCTTTGAGACCCACCCTCTCCGTTAGTGCAGGGGGACTGGACGCGGGTGGTTCTGTACAACTTTCCATCAGGAGCCCGTATAACAATTAGCGGTGTAAGCTGACGGTCAGCAACTTGGACAGTTGACTGGGCTTATTGGGCCCGCACTGCCCTAGACTTCTTTGACTTAGCATCCAAAGACACATAGTAAGAGGAGTCCAGATTGATACATCCTGTATTCTTAATGGGCCGCATGGAATCGGGCCCGCATGAGAGACGGTCGAACACGAAGCTTCTGACAGGGCCGCATGAGACACTCTGTCTATGGCTAGGATTGGCTGTCGCATGGGCCATCTGCCTGCAGCAAAATTTAGCTGCCGTATGGGCGATCTTCCTGCGGCCAGAGTTGGATGCCGCATGGGCGATCTGTCTGCGGCTAGAGTTGACTGCCGTATGGGCGATCTGTCTGCGGCCAGAGTTGGCTACCGTATGGGCCATCTGCCTATCTCTCTTATGCGGCCTCTTCCTCGTCCGCATTGATTTCCCTTGTTCCCTCAAAAACTTAGCATCGTAGTATTTTCTTTTGCTATATTTGGGGACAGTGGGGTTCTCTACGGTCGAAAGGAAGGCCGCATGAGAGTTGATCACCGTCTTGGGCCGCAGATGGAGCTTATTCGAGAACCTGGTCGGGGGCAACATATTTACGCTTCGACATCCTGTGGGTTCTCTTTTGGTTGGCTCGCTTCTGCGATGGGCTGGCGATCCCTTCAGAGAGCATTTTTTCGAATGATCGTTGGTCAAATCGACCTACGAGCATTTGCTACGTGGAGCCGAGCTTGGACGCGTCAGATTACGTTACCAACTTCTCATCAAAAAAAGGATGTCCCTAACAGAGTCGTCATCGTGTTTGCTATTAAATATCAAGCACAAAAAAGTACAAATGAATTGAACTTGATTGCAAACTCGCTTGTACAAGAGAAAGCCTAGAAAGAAATCCTAGGAAACAATCTAAGTACAATTGTTTAGTTTTGATTCTGGGGGGTGACAATAGAGGCTCGGAAAAGTGTAGCAACTCTGCCATACTCCTTGGACTATCCGACACGGTCCTTGCTCTTGAAAAAATTTCCTTTCGTAGGTTGCCCGCCTTTTGCATTGGTGTGGTACCCTGCTATTTATAGTCATTTCGGGATGAAGGATATTTTGAGCTGCATAGATGGCCACGTAGCCATGTGACTGCAATAGCATATGAAGACTCGCTCTTTGGCTGCCAGCTGGTGGTTTGTTGAGATTTTTTTATTATAGCAAATCTGGGTGGTTGAGACTTGGTCAAATTGCCATGTGTCCTCCATAACAGAGAAAAATCAATCTTCTGCGGCCCGGATCAACTTGGCCGCATGTGCTACCAAGAGTCTTTTATCTGCGGCCTGGATCGGCTTGGCAACATAAAATCTCAAGGGCTCGGATCATCTTGGTCGCATGAGTTCTCAAGGGTCTTCCTTCTGTGGCTCAGATTAGCTTAGCCGCATGAGGTCTTCAAGAGACTTCCTTCTGCGGCTCGGATTATCTTGGCCGCATGAAGTCTAAAGAGTCTTTCTCCTGCGGCTTCAGTCCACTTGGCCGTATGGGGTCTCCAAGAGCCTTGCTTCCGCGGCTCGGTTCCACTTGGCCACATGGGTTCTTCGATAGCCTTGCTTCTACGGCTAGAGTCAATCTGGCCGTATGGGATCTTCGAGAGCCTTGCTTCTGCAGCTCGAGTCCACTTAGCCGTATAGGGTCTCCAGGAGCATTCCTTCTGTGACTTGGTTTCACTTGGCCGCATGGTATCTCCAAGAGCCTTGTTTCTGTGGCTCGGTTTCACTTGACCGCATGGGTTCTTCGAAAGCCTTGCTTCTGCGGCTCGAGTCTACTTAGCTGCATGGGGTCTCCAGGGGCATTCCTTTTGCAGGTTGGTTTTACTTGGCTATATGGGATCTCCAGAAGCCTTGCTTCTGCGGCTAGTGGATACATGACAGACCGGCACATAAAATATACGATATGACCACCTCTCGCAAGTCGAGAGCAGATTGATCTACTTTTGCATCCATATTGTGGGCCCGAGTATCCCGAGCGCCCGGGTGCGTAGGTATCATATTTGCTCCCTGATCTGAGGCTAGTAAAAGCACTTGCTCTCGATCGTTGTAGGAAGACTTTTGGGACCATCATATTTGCTCCCTGATCTGATGCTAGTAGAGCACTTCTCTCTATCATTGTAGGAAGACTTTTGGGACCATCATATTTACTTCCTGATCATCGGTTAGTAAAGCACTGCGCTCGATCGTTGTAGGGGGACTTTTGAGACCCACCCTGTTCGTTATCCCTGGGGGACTGGACGCGGGTGGTTCTGTACAACTTTCCATCAGGAGCCCGTATAACAGTTAACGGTGCCCGCTAACGGTCAGCAGCTTGGATAGTTGACTGGGCTTGTTGGGCCCGTACTGCCCTAGACTTCTTCGACTTAGCACCCGAAGGTGCGTAGTAGGAAGTGTCCAAGTTGGAAGGAGGGAAGCGAAGTTGGTGCCCTTTTCAAAGGAGGGAAGGAGGCTCTATATATAGAATGGAGTGAGCCCTTTCTTTTTTTCCTTTTCGATGTGGGACTGAAAGCAATATCCTCTTTTTCATGCTTCTACAAGACCCCTTTCAAAGTTTTTAAATTGTAAATTTGGAATACTTTGAATAAGAAGCATGGAAGGTAGAGTTGTTTAGGTGTGGCAATCCTATTAGAGGTAGCATGGACATGATAGGTTTGGGTACTTCTGCTAGAGATTTTATGTGGACTTATCATCCTTGGTGTACCTTGGTTTTAGGTACAGATAATAAGTTGAGAGAAGGAACCAACATATTTACTCAGAGGTGATATGGATGTGGTAAATATGAGGTTAATGGTAGAGCTTTCCTACTCAAAGGTGATATAGACATGGTAGGAGTGAACTCGGTGAGGATACACAGAACAACTCAGAGGTGATATAGACATGGAAGTTCTAGGACTAATGTGTCACAACGCAGGGGTTGTTGCACGGGTTGTTTACTCAGATATAAGGTGTACGTGGTAAACATTTATTTTTAGCATCATCTACTTTGTAAAGGGTAGGAAAACAACTCAGAGGTGATTTGGACATGGTTGTTCTACTACTGGGGAGTGAATTCAATAGAATAACTGGGCTCCAGAAGCATATGATTGTGAGAGAAGGGGTGCTTGTACTAGAGGACCTAATACAATATTTGTGATTGGCAGAGGACATCCCACTGGCGGACTTTTTGTGGACCTATTGCCCTTTTGTGCATCTGAAGATACGAGCAATAGATTTGAATGAAATTTTATGGACCTATTACCCTTTTTGTGCACGGATGGTGCGGGTAATAGGATAGGATAACTTCTTTGGACCTATTACCCTTTTGTGCACTGGTGGTGCAAGTAATAGATTTTGAGACAAAAAAAACAGAGGTAATATAGACGTGATAGATTTTATGGTCTTAACACCATGTCTTTTATTCCGGATTGGGTACAGGTGTTAAGTCGGGAGACTATCGGTATTAGAGGTAATATGGACGTGACACACGATAATTAGGAATAATCTTTGGGGCCTATTACTCTTCTGCACACTGGTGGTGCGAGTAAAAGATTTTGAGACAAAACCCAACAGAGGTAATATGGACGTTATAGGTTTTGTAAATGACAACTGTGGAGGATTGTCATGAAAAGGGTGCTTTACTCAGAGGTAATATGGACATGACAAGCATCCTTCTACTAGAATAACAGTTCAGAGGTAATATGGACATGGCTGTATTCTAGGCAGTTGTGACAACTTTGGGGTTATCGTAACGGGGGTGACTACTCAGAGGTAATATGGACATGGTAGACACGGTTATAGAAGGAAACTTCAGAGGTGATATGGACGTAAACTATTTTCTATGTGGTCATGATGACACAGAGTCTTCATGGGAGATACAACAAATCAGAGGTAAAATAGATATAGTAGATACACAACAGGATGTAAGAAAGTAATCCAGAGGTAATATGGTCGTGGAGGGCTTTACTTACTGAGATTTAGTATAGGAGGGTTAAACAAGTTTTTACCAGGATCTACGAGCACGCATGAGGGCGCAGAAGCTTCTGTTGGCGTTGCTGATGAAGATGGGTTTCGAAAAAGTTGCTTCCCCTAAGTCACTCTGGATGACATCGTCCTCGGTAGGAGGCTCTCGCTGTTCGAACTGCCATTCCCACTGAGAGCCAGGTATTGAGCTCAAGGCTCTTCTTCGAAGAAATTGGGTGCCTAGTCTTCTTCCTCTGCGGGATCGTTTGTGCAAACTATGTTGACGTATAGTACCTTCTGTAGGTCCCAGTTATTGGTGGTGCCACCACTATTGTTTGCTATTGGAGGTGGTACTAGGACGTTTGCCTTTGACCTCTCCATCCGGGATGTATAATCCCAACTGGCGAGCCTTCTTTAACTTTGCCTCCACATTAGTGGTGCTTATGATGAAGGTCGACTAATCCTTGAACTGATCTTCACCCATCTTGAGGTTGATTGCAGGGAGCAACTTCTTCTGGCAGATTTTAATCAAGGAGCTTTCGGGATTACCCTGGGGCAATCTCATTGTAGTTTGGCGGAACCGCTCGATATAATTCCTTGTCAGCTCTTTCTCTCCCTGAACGACGTCTATGAGGGATGACATTGTCACATCATGTCCTACTTCATATAATCTTTCTAGGAATATGTGTTTGAAACTATCAAAAGAATGGATGCAGTTGTCCGGAAGGTTGCGGTACCAGTCAAACGCGATTTCCTCCAATTCTCCTATAAATAATCGTGTAAGGATGGCGTCGCTATACGAAAAATGGTCGGTTATGACCTCGAAATAAGTCATGTACCGACTAGCAGAGTCTTCCCGTCATACGAATCAATATGAAACGGTTTGTACCATGGCAAAAAAGGAACACCTCTCCACGCAACGGGATACGGCTGCCGTATTTTGTGAGCCCGAGAGAAATATCGGGCATTGAACATTACTTGAAGCTCCTGAACTTCCCAGTTGCCTCCCTGGCTTCATCTACAGCTGAAGGAGCGGTTGCTTCTAGAGGACTGTCACCCACAAGAGGACCATTCGTATTGGAGTCCGTGTTGACTGCGGGTCCCAAGCTTGTTTGTCCAGGCGTCCTTGCCGGTTGGGTTGGCAAGGCGGCTTTGATTTCGTCTACTGACTTGACCAAGGACAGGAGCATGGCTTTAAATACTTCTAGATATTGTCGGTCAGTAGGTACTTCATGATCATCGTCGGCCATAAAGACTATCTTCATGTGGGTAGACGTGGAAGGGATTGTAGCATAGGTGCTCTTTGTGTCGTACCCTCGTACCGATAAATCGTTGGGGAATGTCGGAATATCTTCTTCCTCGGACTCGGAAGGGGTGCTACCCGCTGTGTAGGAAGCCACATCGTCTTGGCAAAGGCGGTCATCCACAGGGACGTCCACGTTTGTTGCGTAATTCCAGTAGAGTGCTACCCCCTGTGTATGCTCTGGAATACCGGGTTGCCTCATACTTTGAGGGAACTGCTACCCTTGACCTCACCTACCCCCAAGGAGGTCGAGGATGTACCCCCAGGTATTGGAAGATTCTTTTTGGATCGAGTGCCTAGGTAGACACCCCCTGTGGTTGTCGGTGGCAGTCCTCCAGACGAGAGTTTCTTTGCAATGCTGGCGAAGATTGTCGGGCTGGAAGAGCCTGTCTTATTCCCTTTCTTGCCGGAAAGAACCTTCTGGGTTGAATTACAGGAGGCGAAACGAAATTCATCGTCTCCTTAGATTTGTACCTATTTCTCAAGTTGTTGTTGGAAAGGTGCTGGCTACTGCAGTCGTTGGAAAACGGACTGCCGATCTTCAGGTGCTGCCGACTTGTCGTAGCAGAAGTTAATAATGACTTTGGTGCAACGATGTCCCGAGAGGGGCTCATCGCATGCCAAGGTTGCTTCTTTCTTCTTGTGTTTGTGAGTAATCACCTCTCGCAAGTCAATTGCAGGCTGATCTACCTTTGTATCCAATTTGTGGACTCGGGTATCCCGAGCACACGGGGGCATAGGTATCATGTTTGCTCCCTAATATGAGGCTAGTAAAAGTACTTGCTCTCGATCGTTGGAGGGAGACTTTTGAGATCCACCATGTTTGTTAGCCCTGGGGGACTGGACGCAGGTGGTTCAGTACAACTTTCCATCAGGAGCCCGTATAACAATTAACGGTGCCTGCTGATGGTCAGCAACTTGGACAGTTGACTGGGCTTGTTGGGCCCGTACTGCCCTAAACTTCTTTGACTTAGCACTCGAAGGCGCATAGTAAGAGGAATCCAGATTGATACATCCCATATTCTCAATGGGCCGCATGGAGTCGGGCCCGCATGAGAGACGGTCGAACACAGAGCTTTTAACAGGGCCGTATGAGACACTCTGTCTATAGCCAGGATTGGCTGCCGCATGGGCCATCTGAATGCGGCCAGAGTTGGCGGTCGCATGGGCAATCTGTCTACGGCCAGAGATGGCTGCCGTATGGGCCATCTGTCTGCAGCCAAAGTTGGCTACCACATGGGCCATCTGTCTGCGGCCAGAGTTGGCTACCACATGGGCCATCTGTCTGTGGCCAGAGTTGATTGCCGCATGGGCCATCTGTCTGCGGCCAGAGTTGGCTGCCGCATGGGCCATCTGCCCATCCCTCTTATACGGCCTCTTCCTCGTCCGCATGGATTTTCCTTGTGCCTCTAAAAACTCAGCATCGTAGTATTTTTCTTTGCTGGATTTGAGGACAGTGGAGTTCTCTGCGGTCGGAAGTAAGGCCGTAGGAGAGTCTTGATCACCGTCATGGGCCGCAGAAGGAGCTTCTTCGCGAACCTGGTCGGGGGCAACAGTTTCGTGCTTCGACATCCTGCGGGTTCTCTTTGGGTTGGCTCGCTTCTGCGATGGGCTGGCGCTCCCTTTAGAGAGCATTTCTTCTAATATTCGTTGGTCAAATCGAACCACGAGCATTTGTTGCATGGAGCCGAGCTTGGACGCGTCAGAATACGTTACCAACTTCTCATCAGAAGAGAAGGATGTCCCCGACAGAGTCGCCATCGTGTTTGCCAATAAATATCAAGCACAAAAAATTACAAATGAATTGAACTTGATTGCAAACTCGCTTGTACAAGAGAAAGCCTAGAAAGAAATCCTAGGAAACAATCTAAGTACAATTGTTTAGTTTTGATTCTGGGGGTGATGATAGAGGCTCGGAAAAGTGTAGCAACTCTGCCTTACTCCTTGGACTATCTGACACGGTCCTTGCTCTTGAAGAAATTGCCCTCCGTAGGTTGCCCACCTTTTGCATGGGTGTGGTACCCTGCTATTTATAGTGATTTCGGGATGAAAGATATTTTGAGTCGCATAGATGGCCACGTGACTGCAATAGCACATGAAGACTCGCTCATTGGCTGCCAGCTGGTAGTTTTTGGAGATTTTATTGTTGTAGCAAATCTGGGTGTTTGAGACTTGGTCAAATTGCCATGTGTTCCCCCACAATAGGGTAAAATCAATCTTCTGTGGCATGGATCAACTTGGCCACATGCAGTACCAAGAGCCTTTTTTCTGCGGCCTGGATCGGCTTGGCCGCATGAAATCTCAAGGGCTCGGATCATCTTGGCCGCATGAGGTCTCAAGAGTCTTCCTTTTGCGGCTCAGATTGGCTTGGTCGTATGAGGTCTTCAAGAGACTTCCTTCTGTGGCTCGGATCATCTTGGACACATAAAGTCTGAAGAGTCTTCCTCCTACTGCTTAAGTCCACTTGGACGCATTGGATCTCCAAGAGCCTTGCTTCTGCATCTCGGTTCCACTTGGCCGTATGGGTTCTTCGAGAGCCTTGCTTCTGCGGCTAGAGTCAACCTGGCCACATGGGATCTTTAAGAGCCTTGCTTCTGCGGCTCGAGTCCACTTAGCCGAATGGGGTCTCCAGGAGCATTCCTTTTGCGGTTTGGTTTCACTTGGCCGCATGGGATCTCCAAGAGCCTTGTTTCTATGGCTCAGTTTTACTTGGCTGCATGGGTTCTTCGAGAGCTTTGCTTCTGCGGCTCGAGTCTACTTAGTCGTATGGGGTCTCCAGGAGCATTCCTTCTGCGGCTTGGTTTCACTTGGCCGCATGGGATCTCCAGGAGCCTTGATTCTGCGGCTAGTGGATACATGACAGGCCGACGCATAAAATATGCGATATAACCACCTCTCGCAAGTCGAGAGCAGACTGGTCTACCTTTCCATCTATTTTGTGGGCCCGGGTATCCCGAGCGCCCAAGTGCGTAGGTATCATATTTTCTCCCTGATCTGAGGCTAGTAAAAGCACATACTCTCGATCGTTGTAGGAAGACTTTTGGGACTATCATATTTGCTCCCTGATCTGAGACTAGTAGAGCACTGCTCTCGATCGTTGTAGGAAGACTTTTGGGACCATCATATTTGCTCCCTGATCACCGGCTAGTAAAGCACTACGCTCGATCGTTGTTGGAGGACTTTTGAGACCCACCCTGTCTGTTAGCCCTGGAGGACTGGACGCGGGTGGTTCTGTACAACTTTCCATCAGGAGCCCGTATAACAGTTAACGGTACTGCCCGCTAACGGTCAGCAGCTTGGACAGTTGACTGGGCTTGTTGGGCCCGCACTGCCCTAGACTTCTTCTACTTAGCACCCAAAGGTGCGTAGCAGGAAGAGTCCAAGTTGGAAGGAGGGAAGGGAAGTTGGTGCCCTTTTCAAAGGAGGGAAGGGGGCTCTATTTATAGAATGGAGTGAGCCTTTTCTTCTTCTTCTTTTTGATGTGGGACTAAAAGCAATATCCTATTTTCTATGCTTCTACAGCTGCAGATGCAAGATTTTGAAGACTTCGTGAGAGGACAGAAGCTGAAAAGCAGGCATGACTTCGTATTCATGAGGATGAGACATTAAGGTGCGGGAATCGCCTTTATGTTCCAAATAGGGAACTGAGGCAGGAGTTGCCGAGTGAAGCCCATAGTTCTATTTATTCTTTTCATCCCGGGAGTACGAAGATGTATCGGGACTTGAAGTAGTACTATTGGTAGTATGGTATGAAAAGGGAGATTGCACGCTTCGTAGAAAAGTGCTTGGTCTGTCAGCAGATAAAGACAGGACATCACAGGACCGTAAGTATGTTGCAACCTCTTTCCATTCCTGAATGAAAGAGGGAGCATATTACCATGGATTTTGTTACTAGATTTCTGAGGAGTCATAGTGTGAAGGACGCAGTTTGGGTGATTGTGGATAGATTCACAAAGTCGGCATATTTTTTGTCGTTCAAAGTGGGTTAGTCCTGTCATGCCCCGCTCCCATAGGAGCGATCGTCCTCGCTAAGGCGTGATGCCGCACGGGCCTAGGTTGCGCCCGTGTAAGGCCAAGTCCAGAAATGGCCGATTTGAGCTAGGCCACAGAGTCGCACAGAGTGTCCCCATTTGTAGCGGAAAGTAAATGAACACAAATTGAAGCAAATTCAACTCTTTATTGATATTCAAGAAGTTTACAAGCGGCGCTAGGCCGATATTACAAATCGCTCAAGCTCTCTCTCTCTCTGAAACATAAAAGGCGTGCCAAGTGGCTTACAAGATAGAATGATTCATGGTGATGTTCCGATACATTATGTCCTGTATATGGTGCTTCAGCTCCTTGCAACGCTCTAAGGCTCCAGAGATAGCTCTGCGCCTTAGCACGTTCGATGGAAGCTCCGTACCCGCCGGCGTCTCCTGTATCCTGCAAGCAGACTGTGGGGTTATCAGTACATTGTTATGCACTGGTGGGGAGGCTAGCTCGCCCACAATGCTATCATTACCAAACACGTTCAATTTACTTTTGTGCACCGTCTATCATTCATTGTCTTTCTAATCTTGCCTTAGGATCAATTTCATGGCATATGTCATAACCTATCCCGTGTTGCCAAATTTAAATGTCGTATGGGAATATATGCATAACTTACCCATATTTATCGTCCGACATTCCCTGTCCAAAGAAAACTAAGTTAGTCAACAATTCATAGGAAATAACTTTACGTGCTACATGTGAACTTTCAATGTCAAGGGCGTGTCCCTGCCACGGGTCCTAGCACGTCGTAGGCGTATTTTCTAACTCCTTTGCCGAAGTACTCTTGATTACCTGGTGTGTTATATTCAAGCCTGTTCAGAAGGTACTTCATTTACTTAACTTAGACTACTTTGATTTCAATGCAAGGACTTGCACGTAGATTACTACCAGCAAAGCCCACTTAATCTATATGCATCGGTCGCTGGCATCACAAGCCAATTTGGACATGTCTTCCCCCTTGGTAATTTCTTACCTATCATGGCGTGCCGCTTGGTATACCCTGATAGTCTTTTGAATTATCCGGCCTTACGTCCCCTGGTGGCCAAGCCCGTACTCAGGCCTGTACGTAAGCCATACTTTGATTTCTGTCCGGACCGGCAAGTCCTTCACACTTTGACCATGCCTCTGGAAATACCCTTATTTCCCCTCTCCTTCGTATACGATGGAGGTGTCCACGACCATTTCGTTTTATTTGTCATTTTAACTCAACGGCTGTCTCCGAGCCGTAGGCTAACCCTTAGTCGTAATGCATTATCGACCAGGTTGGCGTCCGTACAGCGCGGGTAGCGAGCCCCGTTGTACGTGCCCGTCACACCCGTCGCTAACCATTCTTTTATTTCTTATCTTTCGTGTATTCTTTCTTTTCTTTCTTTATTTCACTTGTTCATTCGTTCATTGATTCATTCACGTATTCATTCATTCATTCATTTGTTGATTCATTCATTCAAGCATTACGCAACTCCCAGTATGGGAGCCGCCTTGGCGACCCATCAGTTCCATAGTCTTTCAATGTTGCTAAACTCTACTCGGAACGACTATGTTAATAGTCTTCCCGTTTTATTGTTGTAAACCATTCATTGTTTCATTGTTTGAACGCATAAGGGACTTGAACGTAAGCTTGTGCCCTAGCACGAGCGTGGAGCACGGTGCGAGAGTTCACATTTTCCAAGTTCCTTTCCATATTCTATACAAGCATACACGATGGGATTATTCCCTTAGCTAGGTGCGTAGAGTCATTTATTAGCATGCATAGGGTTATCGCCTAGCGATTCTCGTGATAGTGTCTGTATTGTTATGTGTCTAGGCTAAGCAAAGACGGGTTCATCGGAGCCACCCACCTTAGCGATGTTCGCATCGGCCGAGCGATACTCCGAGCGCGCCTTTGAAAGTCTAAGCCCGGATTCCTCTTGGCGGGCGAATGTAAGCCTTGCATCGATTCTTTATTCGGTCGATGCCAACTCTTTGGGTCGACGGCTCGTTTGAGTCGTTGTGCTTGCCGTTTGAATCGGCGTTCCGCTAAGGCGGAGCGGGTCATTACATAATACACCACTCAAAACAAGTCTCGTCCTCGAGACTTCCTGAGTACAGGTTATCCTACCGTTCCCTAACTCATATCGTGTGCGTATCATAGACAATTCCTATCGACTGGCTTTATCGCTCGATGACATCGAACTATACTCGGTTATTCTTCCAACTTTTGTGTTGTATATATTTGGCGAATTTTATGGAACGACTGTTCATTCATTTTAGGCTTAATGGTACTTATTCGATCATCATGTTTCTTCGACTTGGTTGCTATTTTGTTGTGTCATGGGACTATAATAGTTGCACGGGGTGCGTAGAAATTCATTAAACGCGAGAGTCGTAGGCTGAGGCAAACTCATTTATTCGTTCATGCGCATCTCAACACCCACTTGTAGCTGCATTCGAGTTCATCATATCACTGAGTTTGGATCATGCACGCATTCAAGGCGTCCCCCGAACACGTACATTTCAACCAAGCTTAGCGACTAGCGAAGTCGGACAAGCTACTCGTGATAGTTTCGAATTGCCGATCGTTTCACTAACTTTGATTTAAAATCGAACTTATGTGCATCTCACTATCGTTTATCTCGGCCCTCGAGATGATTCGATTCGCTTCTCAAGCATATTTGTCCACGAAATCAATATGATTTCTTCTTAGCAGGGTCGACCAAGTCTAAGCAATTTTTGTCCGATTCAAGACCAAGTATTGCACCATCATCGAGTATTTCTTCCTATCAACGATTCAATTCGTTATCCCAACTTTACTTGCGCATCATCCATTCCTATCATTCCCTTCGTTTGGGGCCAATCTCATCGTAGTTCATACACACTCCCTGTTCCCCGTCCTACTCTAAGTCTTGCTGCCGCAAGTCTAACGTCTGTCCAGACGATACTGTAAGGTCAATCGCACAAGTTCAATCACTCGGCAGAGGGTCGTCCGCCTATCCGCTAGGTCATCTCACAGGGTCGTAGTTACAAGTCAAGTCTGTTGCTCGTTGTGCAAGGTCGTTGCACTTGATTGCCCCAAATCCTATGGTCAAACCATTTGTTCGTTTGTACGGGAGTTTCTACCCAAGTTTGTTTCGCTCAAACTTCTAAACATCAAGCATGATCGCCTAATTCGAATCAAGGCATTCATCGTACAGCGTAACGAATTCGAATCCGTTCAAATCAATATACTTCATATATCCATTCTAACCAATTTATGTATTCGATCACGAGTTCGTCTAGCTTTGATAATATGTTGTGCCCCAATCTCACGCGAGTCCGATTATCCATGGTGGTTCATGAATCACCATGCAACGCTCTCGTGGAATAATCATTCTCATCGGGGCGTAACTCTTGCTTTAGTCTAGACTTATTCATTCTCAATACGCGGATTGGACCTACTCAATCCTCAAACTTAATCATCACGCACACCGAATCATTCCCAAGTCACCTTCGCGTCAAACCATAAGTCGAAGCACACAAATTGCCACGCCATGCTAGTTCAATTCACCCCTGCTGTATGAATCGCCATACCAGCGCTCACGCAGAATGATCGCCCTAATCGGCACGACGCATGTGCGAGGCTGGAGTTGCACTCGCATAAGAAAAGAATGTCGGCGTTGTGGTTATCGACGAAGTAAATCCAAATATTTTATTTTTCTCCAAGCCAAGATCTCTATTCGATAGTCCGTTTTTCATTCGTTCAACCAGAAAATCCTCGAGCCAAGATTATCTTTTCCTCGACACATTTCAATATCCCGAGTATAGCATTCGTCGGAACAATAACATTTGCACGATCGTCATTCGCCGAGTCAGAGTACCCCCGAGTTATCGTATATCGATCTTTGATACGCCTCAATACCATTGATGATATGCGTAACCTGACGATCTTCCTTGCAACCAATTTCGAGTCGTGCGATTGATGCTATTGTCCAAACTAGATATTCTATAATCTCCTCGATATTCAAGATCAAGCTCGATCGCTATTCCTCAAGCTCATTTCAAGATCGTTGTTCAAAACCCAAGTCACATTTTATTTGAATCAATCCAAAATCGTACGTGCGATCCTCTAAGTTTCCTCGATCAAGACCATTCATTTTCATTCATCGTTCCGAATTTCTAACTTGCGTTGACCATTGACAAGTTGTCCGAATGGCAGTTTTTTCGGGACATTCGAAGTCACGACCAACTAAGCGTGACGCGTTCTAAGGCTTTGCACGATCGCATCGCTTTGCCGACATACTCGTTCTATCCGTATATCCTTTAATCTCGCTCGAACGATTTCTATAACGTCCATACACCACTCAGGGTTTGAGCCACTCGACTAGTCGTCGACACTCATTCTTATTCTTTTCCGAAGCTATCACATATACCACTCCGGGTCAAGTCATTCTATAAATCCTCAAATGATCATTCGATTCCCTTTCGATATGTTCAATCGCGCGTTCGCCCGTTCCTCAAAATCCAAATCAATATTCGTGCACTCCTAAGCGTTAGTTTGATAGTGTTCCTATCGATATACACTTTAAGTGTAGCTTCGTTCCCGATTGAGCGGTACTTGATATCGCTCGCAACTCGATTGCACCAAAAGTCGAGGTGCGCGACACGCGGACTAAGTTGTGCCGCATAACCATCCCGTACGGGCTATATTCAAGTTTGCACGCTCACTTGCTAATGTCGACGTAGGACTATTTGGGCATGCACGCGACTTGATAACTTAGTATGTGTTCTCTATCGAGTCATGTTTAACATCGTTCGGCACAAAGGCCTTCGCCTATCGATCCCGTTCAACCGAGTAATTGTACGAGCTTTTGAAAATATTTGACTTATTGTATGGAACATACCAAGGCACAATGAGAGAGAGCGTACACTTCTTTATTTCCAACGAGCTTTCAAAACTGAGAGAATCGAAATGAAGTCCAAGGATGTGAAGCCGTGCTCTGATACCAATCTGTCACGCCCCGCTCCCGTAGGAGCGATCATCCTCGCTAAGGTGTGATGTCGCACGGGCCTAGGTTGCGCCCGTGCAAGGCCAAGTCCAGAAACGGTCGATTTGAGCTAGGCCACAGAGTCGCACAGAGTGTCCTCATTTGCAGCGGAAAGTAAATGAACACAAATTGAAGAAATTCAACTCTTTATTGATATTCAAGAAGTTTACAAGCGGCGCTAGCCCGATATTACAAACGGCCTACAATACTATCATTACCAAACACGTTTTATTTACTTTTGTGCACCGTCTATCATTCATTGTCTTTGTAATCTTGCCTTAGGATCAATTTTATGGCATATGTCATAACCTATCCCGTGTTGCCAAATTCAAATGTCGCATGGGAATACATGCATAACTTACCCATACTTACCGTCCCGCCTTCCCTGTCCAAAGTAAACCAAGTTAGTCAATAATTCATAGGAAATAACTTTACGTGCTACATGTGAACTTTCAATGTCAAGGGCGTGACCCTGCCTCGGGTCCTAGCACGTCGTAGGCGTATTTTCTAACTCCTTTGCCGAAGTACTCTCGATTATCTGGTGTGTTATATTCAAGCCTGTTCAGAAGGTACTTCATTTAGTTAACTTAGACTACTTTGATTTCAATGCAAGGAATTGCACGTGAATTGCCACCAGCAAAGCCCACTTAATCAATATGCATCGGTTGCTGGCATCACAAGCCAATTTGGACATGTCTTTCCCCTTGGTAATTTCTCACCTATCATGGCGTGCGGCTTGGTACACCCTGATAGTCTTTTGAATTATCCGGCCTTACGTCCCCTGGTGGCCAAGCCCGTACTCAGGCCTGTACGTAAGCCAAACTTTGATTTCCGTCCGGACCGGCAAGTCCTTCATACTTTGACCATGCCGCTGGAAATACCCTTATTTCTCCGAGCCGTTTATACGATGGAGGTGTCCACGACCATTTCATTTTATTTGTCATTTTAACTCAACGGCTGTCTCCGAGCCGTAGGCTAACCCTTAGTCTTAATGCGTTATCGACCAGGTTGGCATCCGTACAGCACGGATAGCGAGCCCCGTTGCACGTGCCCGTCACACCCGTCGCTAACCATTCTTTCCTTTCTTATCTTTCGTGTATTCTTTCTTTTCTTTCTTTATTTCACTTGTTCATTCGTTCATTGATTCATTCACGCATTCATTCATTCATTCATTTGTTGATTCATTCATTCAAGCATTACGTAACTCCCTGTGCGGGAGCCGCCTTGGCGACCCATCGGTCCCATAGTCTTTCAATGTTGCTAAACTCTACTCGGAACGACTATGTTGATAGTCTTCCCGTTTTATTGTTGTAAACCATTCATTGTTTCATTGTTTGAATGCATAAGGGACTTGAACGTAAGCTTGTGCCTTAGCACGAGCGTGGAGCGCGGTACGAGAGTTCACATTTTTCAAGTTCCTTTCCATATTCTATACAAGCATACAAGATGGGATTATTCCCTTAGCTAGGTGCGTTGAGTCATTTATTAGCATACGCAGGGTTATCGCCTAGCGATTCTCGTGATAGTGTCTATATTGTTATGTGTCTAGGCTAAGCAAAGACGGGTTCATCGGAGCCACACACCTTAGCGATGTTCGCATCGGCCGAGCGATACTCCGAGCGCGCCTTTGAAAGTCTAAGTCTGGATTCCTCTTGACGGGCCAATGTAAGCCTTGCATCGATTCTTTATCCGGTCGATGCCAACTCTTCGGGTCGACAGCTCGTTTGAGTCGTTGCGCTTGCCGTTTGAATCGGCGTTCCGCTAGGACGGAGCGGGTCATTACAAGTCCACCGAGATGTTAGCTGACTTGTACATGTGGAAAATTGTGAAACTTCATGGGGTACTAGTTAGTATAGTCTCGGACAGGGATTCTAGATTTACCTCTCATTTTTGGAGGAGTATACAGGAGAGCTTGGGTACGAGACTCAAGTTCAGCACTTCGTATCTTCCATAGACGGATGGTCAGTCAGAGCACACTATTCAGACCCTAGAAGACATGTTAAGAGCGTGCATGTTGGAGGCCTTTGGGAAGACCACTTACACTTGGTGGAATTTTCCTATAATAATAGTTACCAAAATAGTATTTAAATGGCACCATATGAAGCATTGTATGGAAGGAAGTGTAGATCACCTATATGTTGGAGCGACATTGGAGAACGACAGATACTTGGACTAGAGCTTATGACACAGACAGTCGAGAAAGTGAAGCAGATTCAGAGTCATCTTCAGGCAGCTCAAGACCGTCGGAAGCATTGGGCCGATACGTATTATCGACCACTGGAATTCAAGGAAGGACAACATATATTTCTGAGGATTCCACCGACGCGGGGCACCATTAGATTCGAGAGTATAGAAAAGTTAAGTCCAAGGTATATTGGACCATTCGATATTATTGAGCGTGTAGGAGAGGTGGCATATCGTCTTACATTACCTCCATTACTAGTGGCAGTGCATAATGTATTCTATGTCTCACAGCTGAGGAGGTATGTGACTGATCCCGATCATGTGGTCGATCACTCTGAGATCACGGTAGGACCCAGTTTATCATATGAGGAGCAGCCGGTAGGTATCTTGGATACGAGCGAGAAGATGCTCAGAGGGCAGACGATTAGACTGGTTCGTGTTGCAAGGAGACACCATTCTTCGGAAGAATCAACTTGGAAGCTGTCACCCTCACTTTTCCAAGTTAGGGGTAAAATGGTAATTTTTTATTTTATAATATTTTTGGGAATTTTATTTCATGAATATTAATATTTAATTATTATAGGAGTCGGGTTCGAATTTTATCGCATTCCAAGTTAATTTGGGACTCCGGGGAATTTCGACTTGAGTCATAATTAGCATGTTATTTAACCATGGCCCACCACACTAAACTTTTAGGTTTAGGAGTTTGGACTAGTCCCCCATGAGTAATTAAGTTTAATTATGATTTTTATTTAATTTTAGCAATTTCCAAAACCCAAATTGGCTTAACTTAGCATGTAGGCTTAGGGAGGGGCAAACTTGTAATTACAAATGCTCCTACCATGCTCCCATGGCCGGCCACATAAGGCCACCCCCCTCCACCTCTTTTACTTCACCACCAAGTTAAAATCTCTCTCTCTTCATTTCTTTTCTTCCAACTCCTTCTTCTTCCAAATCTACATTTAGGTACACACTTTAACTCTCATTTATTTCTCTTTTTGCATTCATTCCTTCACATTAATTAGAGAGGGGACCATTCTCTACAAGTTGACCCTAGATTTTGTAGGTTCCCCTAAAATCTAGTTTAAGGATTCATTATGGTTTTACCCCCTTTTAGAGTGGTATATATATATATATATATATATATATATATATATATATATATATATATATATATATATAAATATATATATATATATATACATGTGTATTTGTGTGTGTGGAGAGGGAAGAATGAGAGATTAGTGGTGTCATGAGAGAGTATATTTGTGTATAAGTATGTGTGTGTCCATGTGTGTGTGAGTGTCCATATATATATAGATACATGTATGTGTGTGTGTCTATATATATATATATATATATATATATATATATATATATATATATATATATATAATATATATGTATATATGTGTGTGTGTGGTCATATATATATATGTGTGTATATTTGTATGTGTATTGAGGGGAAGGGAATGAGATTTATAAGTGAGAGTTTATATATATTTTAGAGAGAGTTAGAGAGGAGTTTAGAGTGATTTAGAGAAGGAGAAATGAGGGATTTAGAGAGGAGAAGAGGGGAGAAGAGTAGAGCAGCAATGGTAGCAAGGGGGGCCCAAGGGGGCTGCTGCCCCCCCCAGCAGCAGCAAACACAGCAATAGCAGTAGCAGCAGCAAGCTGCAATGGCAGCAGCAGCTAGCAGCAGTAGGAGCTGCAGTAGCACCCCCAAACCACCCTATTTTGACCCCCCATAACCCCCACTATATACCTAATATATATGTATATATATACCTATATATTTAGCTCTATATAACCCTATTTAGCCCACTAAATAACCCCCTAAAGATTGTCTCAAGAGGGTGTGAAAAGTGAGAGTTGAATGAGTGAATGAGAGAGTGAAATGTTAAGTTAGGATTTGGTGATTGGGGGAAATTGAGTTTCGTGATTCGAAACGCGTTGAAACTTGGAGGGGACTTAGATAATGTGATTTAGATTTTGTGGGTAGGCTTCGGAGTTGGAATCGGGGTTGCGTGTGGGATTGGAGAGATGGTATCGCACCGTACCATCGCGTATCTTGAAATATTCAAGATAACGGGTAATCGGGCGATTCGGGCCGTAAGATGGGCTGGATGTCCACATACCATAGGGAACTTGGTAGGTAATGGTTGTATAGGCTAGTACCCTACTACCCTAGGAAGTACGGAGTGGAATTCCTAAGGGAAGGCCACTTGGCGTCAAGTTAGAACGGTTTAAGGGTAAATGTTAAGGGGTAATCGGGTAAATTCAAAGTACGGGGTTCGGGTATTCGGATTGACTTGAAACTTGGGTGGCTTGTTGGGTGCACCCTACAAATGTCATATTTGAACCAATTTTGGCTCGGTTGACCTAAAGTTGACTTTTTACCTAAAAGTCAACCGTGAGTCAACACTTTGTCTAGATTTGACCAAATCCAAACTAGAGTTGACTAGTTGACCAGAAGTCAACTTTTGGTCAACATTTGACCAATTTGACCTAGGGTTGACCTAAAGTTGACTAGAGTTGACCAAGGTTGACCAGTTGACCAAAAGTCAACTGTAGGCCAACTCTTGACCCCGTTTGACTTTCTTTGACTTGTTTTGACGCGCGATGACTGGTATGACCTAGAGTTGACTTGGTCTGACTTAGATTGACTTAATATAACTTGATTTGACTTGACATGACTTAGTGTGACTCAGTGAGACCTAGTTTGACCTGGATTTTATATCATTCATTGTGAATCATTCTTAAACTTGTTTAAACCTAAATTAACATACAATATCTCATCTTTAGGTCTCTAATTACCACTATGAGCATTGATATACCCTACAGCTCAGGACAGCAGGCGAATTTACTGATAGTTTTCATTGTCTTGATATTTGCTATATCCGATTCAGTCATAGTGTCTTACTTGATTCTCAGTCACGATAGTTCACGGACTAGTATTGTCGGATTCCTGTCATGAGATGTCATTCATGGATTTCTTGGAATACTGGTACTAGCTTGGTCAAGATTCTTGTACTTGTATTGACACCGATTCCTGAAGAGGACTTGCTCCCCTCTTAGGGAATCCCGCGTCATGACGTGCTATGTCCGGATCCGTATACTATTCGAAGAATAGGGAATTTTATAGATAGTGTGATCAATGCCCACCTTGAGTTTCTACTTGTATCATAGATATACCCTCACCTCACGATGGGTATAGCCTGACTTGTGCTACTACTTGCTCCATAGCTTAACATCCCGGCCGGGCCGAGTCCACGTACATGTAGCCGGTTGGCTGGAAGCCTGATCTTGACCCATACCGATCACATTATGCTATAATATTTGAGGCACATTTTATATTTACTTTTCTTATCATATATCCTGTTCTGTTCTACATACAGTACTTCTCACCATGCTATGATTACAGTTACTCACATGTTTCTACATGCCTTTACATTATACCTTGATTGGAGACTAAGTTCTGCTCGGGAGAAGAGTTACAATCCTGGTCCTTGTTTGGTTTAAGGGTTGTAACTCGGCTTCCGAACGGTTTCCAAGTCTTCATATATCTTTGTCTTGTAGTTCATTATACTGTCTCTTATAGAATTTGTCAATTCACATGGAACTGCTGTTAGTGCTTGTACTTGCTCATTTTCCTAATAGGATACCGTTATGATGGAGTAGCCCAGGACCGTGGCCTTATAGTAGAGCCACTAGATTTTGTACTCCCGGAGTAGTGTAGATTAGCTAGGTTTGACTGGACTGCGATTGTTTGCCATTAAAATTCTTTTATTGCAAATTTCAATACAAACAGAACAGTGTTACAATATAGGACTTAGATGTAGTCCTAGGAGTACAATTTTGTTTATCTGGGTCCCTTGTGCCGTTGGAGTGAGTGGTAATACGTTGACTCCGTTGACGATCTGACGACGGTTATCGGTTCTCTGAAGGTTTGGATTGCTCTGGGTGCTGGAGCTTGCTGAGAGGAAGAAGACGTTTAGTGTCTGTATCTGCCTCTCTGGTGGTTTATTGGTTTTTTGGTGTGTTCGTTGTGTATTCTGGGCGTGGGTGAGAAGGAAATGATCCCTCTATTTATAGTTTTGCAGGCTGGCTGCTCATGCACGCATGTAGGATACGCCTGTAGGCGGGGATGCCACGTGGTGATTGCTGATGAAGGCGCATAGACGATGCGCCCTGATCGAGAGGTTGAATTCTTCATACTGCTGTTGTGAGCCGGCACGTAGCAGAGAAGTGGATATTTCTATTACTGAAATCTTGGGTGCGTTCAGTCAAAGGACACATGTCGTCGACTCAAGGCTCGGAGATCTCGGATTTGATGGGGGGGTGATCTGGTAGGATGCGCCTAGGATTGGGCGCATGAGGAGATTTTGGCTCGTAACCTTTAGGAGTCACGAACTATTCGGGGCGCATGGCTTTTGAGGTGCATGCAGGCAACTTTCCTTCTGTCTTTTGGGATCAGAGAGCAGTCTGGGGCGCATGGATTTTGAGGCGCATGCAGAGCTTCAAATGGAGACTTTTCTTCTGTCTTTAGGGATCCGTGAAAAGCCTGAGGCGCATGGCTTTTGAGGCGCATACGGATGATTGGGTAGCCACGTGGCAGTAGCCATCGGAGTAAAGTAATGATGATGCTGATATTGTCGATGCTTCGCCTTCTGAAAAAGCTATCAACTGTTCTGACTTTGGGAGGCGTGCTGCTAACTCTGTCAGTTCAGCATTTAATATTTCTGACATTCGATAGACAGCTGAGTGGGCGCGTCGATTGGCGTTCCACTAGGCGTATGGGGACCCGTGGGGGCGCATCCTCCGTGATGCACTCGTTACTGAAGGGCTCGTTTGTGCTGATGCGCTTGATGCTGAAGGGCTCGTTTGTGCTGATGCGCTTGATGCTGAAGGGCACGTATGTGTGATACACGGGCTGGTCGGCACATTCGCTTCGTGACACGTTCTTTAATGCAGCGACTATTACGTTCTTCGAGTGCTTTAAATAGCCGTTTTGATTTAGATGAATTCGAAGCGTCCGGTTCATCCATTAAATGCAAATTCATTGCACGAAATTTCGGAGAGCCATCCACTTGGCGCATGGGTTTGATTTGTCCGGCCTATAAATAGTGGCATAGAGAGAGGGTTTGCTTCTCATTCTATCACGTACTTCTGATATGAACTTGTGTACTCGAGTGCATTCTGTTGACGAAGTGCTCCCGAGGGTGAAGATGCGACGCCATGTCTTCATTGATGCACTTGAAGGTGACTGTTACATCCAAAAGTCGGAGTCGAGGGCTTTCAAGGCAGGCGGAAGGTGCCTGTTGCATCCAAAGATAGGGATGCTCTGGCCTCGTCTTCGTTGTGCAGGAAGAGCCGTAGATCGAAATTACGGTGATGCTGCTTTGGGGGCTCTCTCTTCCTTCAAAGTGGGTGTTGCCCACTCTGGTGGGTTTGAAAGCTGCTCCTTTAGCCGCAGTTTCGATTATGATCTTCCTTCGCCTTTGGAGGCTCTTTCGAAGCCTCCCCTGGCCACAGGTTGGCTTGCGGTGCTCTTCTCTTCTTCGGCTAGAGGGTTGATTGCCACCCTCGTTCTGCTCAATAAATGCTTCATTAGTCGAAGTATTTTGACGGCGGTGAGCCTGGCTGGAAGAGCGGCACATAACTGGGCTGCTGAAGGGATGCACATAACTGGGATGTACATAACTGGGCTGCTGAAAAGGATGCGCCTTGCTGAGGACGCAGGGTGGGATGCGCCTGACTGAGGGCGCATGGTGATTGTTGCGCCTGCTTGAGGGCGCATGGTGATTGCTGGCTGTAGACTTAGGATCTTTTCTTTGTAGAAATTCTCTTTTGTACAATCTTTTCTTAGACATGTAATAGACTTTTATATGTTAAATAAAAAGTCCTCTTTCAATATCTATACTTATTGTTTTTGCTGTAAAGTACTTTGTCCGAGCTCTGGCGCATGTAGTCTGGCGTATGGGCTTTCTGGTTGTAAAATTCCATGCTTCTACAAGACCCCTTTCAAAGTTTTCAAAACTTTTGGATAAGTTTTGGAATATTTTGAATAAGAAGCATGGTGTTAGAGGCGCATGACTATCGGGGCGCATAGATACTCCGCGCGTCAGTGATGGGGCGCATGCTCTGCTCAGTTAATGCAAATGATAACGCCTCGATAATCAAAAAGATTAATGATGATCTTTTGGGTTTTATTTGTGGTTATCTCTTCACAGAACCCGAGGCGACGGCTGAGATCACACGTCATCGGTTCACGCATGCGACCAAGCCCTATAAATAGACGAGAGATGGAGAGAGAGGGAGTTCTTCTTCTCTGTGCCTTTGCTTTTTTTTAGAGTTCTTCTTCAAAAATCCTAACTTTTCTTCTTTGAGAGAATGGCTCCCATGACTCCTCGCGGCGGTGCTAAGGGAAAGAAGCCGGCAGAGTTCGCCGACGAGGATGCTCCTGTCACCATTGTGACCCCGACCGACGTTCGTCCCGCGGTGACGGGTGGGTGTCGTCTCTTTCACTATCTTCTTTGTTCAGATAAGCTTTGGGTCATACTGTGCCCTAACTCTCTGCTGCCGACGCGTATGGACTTCTGTCCTGATGATACATCGAGGTTTTATCCCGCCGACGTGCATAGGTTCAGGCCATTATTATACACCGAGGTTTAATTACTGACGTGCATGGGTTTTATACCCTGATGATGCGCCGAAGCCTTTGCTGATGCGCATGGGCTTGCGCCCTGATGATGCGCCGAAGCTCCAATGCTGATGCGAATTGGTTCATACCCTGATGATGTGCTGAAGCTGAAGCGCATGGGTTTACACCCTGACTATGCGCCAGACTGCTTGACACATTTTGTCTTTTTGCCTGACTTTTATTTTTGTTGTGCCAGTGTCGATGACAATCCCTTTGCTGAATGAGGTCCTCCTGGACGCTTCTCTTTGTCAAATGGGAGTTGATTTTGATGAGGCGGTGATCAACCCTTCGAAGGATGCTATCTTACAGAACCAACCTCGTGAGAGAGTGCTGCAAATCCAGAACCAGTTGCCAATTTTCCTCCAGAGTATGATGGAGAGCGGTAAACTGAAATCTGCTGAATCTGAGGATGTAACTTTCTTAAAATCTGCCTTTCTGTTCGGTGATCGACTGGTCTCTTCTGAAGTGAAGATACTGAAGATCAGAGAAGACTAGTTCTTTTTTGCAAAAGGCATGGTTCTGTACATGCGGCAACTTGACCGCCAGTTGCCGCTGACGGCCTTTTGCCGTTTGGCTTCAAAGAGAAGGATGCGCTGGGAACTTACTCCTTCTCAAGGAGGGGCCTTGGGAGGTACTCTTTCGATTGATGCTACCTCGAATCAGAGGGATACCTTGGCCGCTTCGTGAGCTAGTTCCTCGTTTAGTTGCCGAACTTTGCGTCCTGGGAGCCTCTATAGCGAAGTTCCTAGTGACACATTTGCCTTCAGTGCTCCGACCTTTGCAAATCGGATGCTGACATCGAAGGTCACGTATCCGAAAGATGGCTTTAGAGTTGAAGGTTGGTGCCACCATATCCCGAGGTAGGACGAGTTGACTATTTGGGTGCTTTCGAAGTTCAAAGCTGAGCTTAAGGAGATTGGGCTGACGACCGCTATCCGTGCCACACAGGCTAGCGTGGATCTCAATAAGCCTATGTTCCTCGCACTCTTGGAGTTGTTCAATACCCAGACTGGCACCTTCTATACTCCGGTGGGGTAGTTGGGATTAGCTCTCCATGAGATGTATGAAGTGTCCAAGCTTCCTTGGGGCTCGAAACCGTACGAGGAATATTTTCCTTCGAATGAAGAGATCCAGGTTCTGGAAAATAAGGACCCGGAGATGATGGCTGTTTTTAAAGAAGTGGCGAGCCATCATTATCTGATGCACCGGAAGGACAAAGGCAAGACCCAGCCTCATGTGACTACTTGGAGGGATCATGTTTTCAAGCAGAATTTGGCAGACTCCTCGAGGATCCGGTTTACAACTCCGCAAGGACTGAAACCTGTGGAAGTGACTTCTGAGATAAGCCGGCTGGACGAGAGAGCTCCAGGTTCAAATGAGAGTGGCGAGAATGCATATAGCTGTTTCTGGCACTGTGCACCGGATGTCGTCTAAGGCGGTGCTGACGGCATATTTGATGATATGGCTCCGAGATTGTGTGTTTGTGGGCGGATCTGGTGCAGTGGAGAGGGTACACCGGAACCTTATTTTGCCCGTCGTGAAATTGGTCTTTGGAC
Organism: Iris pallida; assembly: GCA_029216955.1. NCBI lineage: Eukaryota > Viridiplantae > Streptophyta > Magnoliopsida > Asparagales > Iridaceae > Iris > Iris pallida. Next base: position 5,797,348 of record JANAVB010041820.1, on the reverse strand, counting down.
GACCTTTAGCCCTCCTCCCCGCGATGGTGTGTAACCTGTTGCGGGGTTTGAGGAACTTTGCTGATGATGTGATCCTTGGGAGAGGTAGAAACGACAACTTTCCTCGGGCTGAGCTACCGTTCCATTATCTTATGGGATGGTTGATTTTGCATCATTCGAACGTGATGAGTCCCGGTCCAGAAGAGGATCATGTTGAAGGAGATGCCTTTATTCGCCGCTTCTACAATAGAAAGTGGTTACACACGGCCGTTCCCGTTTGCAGGAGGGTTTTGTCCTACCTTCAGGGGTGGGAGATTGTCAAGGTTGGCCCCATCTTTAAAGACTTCGAGGCTGACCAAGATTTGGATGACTCTGGTGAAGATACAATTACTCTGCCGAAATGGGGTTTTCGTTGGTTGCAATGTATTCGGCCTTCTCACCTGGTCTACCGCAACCAAAATAGATGTTATCTGGAGCCATATCTGTCCAGCCGGTTTGCTCGCCAATTTGGCTATACCCAGCTAATGTTGCGGAATCCCAGTAGCAGTCTGGGGTTTATCGGGAGTTTGTTGGATGGAGCCCGGGGCTGACAATATTACAATACCGGGTGTACTGGTATTCATTTTACTATGCCAGTTCGCAACCCTCGGCCACAGATCCTGTATTCGGCCATTAATCTATATTGCACCATGAATACTGCGTCTCTTGGTTATGACAGGGAGACTAGTTTCATTATTGGAACTCAGCTGGAGGCCACGGCGAATATGTTGATAGCGGCCCGATCATATCGTCTGCCGAAATTGGCGGAATATCGGGCTGCTGCTGCTGCAGCATCAGTGAGGGATCCCACTGTTGGGAAGAGACGGGCCGACGCAGAAGCTGGTTCCTCTGTACCAAAAAGGCCGAGAAAGACGTCAACTCCAAAGGCTGGAGTGCCACCTATAACGCCAGCGGAATCAGTTCCTGCTGAGGTAGGGAGTCCTCCGTAATTTTGGCTCATCTTGTCATTTTGGTGACTTGTGTTTTTCTTCTTGTAGGGATCATTAAAGAAGAAGACCCATGTTTCGAAACCGGGTGTTAGTAAACCGAAGGAAGTGGCAAGCTCTTCTGACGAGCGCATTCCTCCGATGTTAATGTCTCCAGTGGAGGAGAGTCCTGAAGATGTTTCTGCGGAGGTTTCAGTATCTCCAGACTTTGTTGAAAGAGACGCGGAGGTTGCAGCAACTTCTGGGATGGTGCCAGCTGCCGTGGGGGCCTTGGACGCTGAAGGTCCAACGGACACGGGGCTTCGTGATGATAAAGTGGAATGGAGTTCGTCGTCTTCGGATGACGTTGCTCCAGAGTTGCAAGAGCCTGTTGCGGGGGCAACAGAGGTGGTTGGAACAGAGGAGAGGGTTGATTCCCCTCCATGTCATAATGAAGGGGGGTCGGCTGCAACATTGCCGAGCCCTACCCCAGACTTAGCGACGGAAGCTGAGGTGGCTACCAATCAGGAGGTAGCGACAGATCTTGTCCCTGTAGAGGGAGTTGATGTAGAAGATGAGACTCGTCTGACGGCCCCGACTCCTGGGGCGGGTCAGGAGATAAGTATTGATCTCCCCGTTCTGCCAGGGGAGGTACTGGCTGCTGATAGGACGTTGGGGGCGGAAGAGGTGGCCACTGACGTTAGTGGTACTTTCGAGTTCGGGAAGGGTAAGGGTGTGATGGAACCCTCTGTTGCTCATTCCACTTGGGGTACTATCTCGACGCCTGTGCCGACTTCTTCTGTTCCCTTGGCTCCTCGGGCTAGCAGCCCGGCCCCTGTTGATGAAGAGCCTATTGATGCCAAGGTTCCAGCCTCGCAGGTTGAGGTTGGCAGATTTTCTTCCGGTCCGCTAACTGGAGCAGCTCCTCCGACTCCTGCTATGATGCCGTAGGTACTGGCGGATGCAGATGAAAATGTGAAATTCATCATCGAGACAGTGTATAAAATACTGTAGAGGGGTGTATCTGCGGTGATGGACGCCAATAGAAGCTTTGCGACGGCAAGAACTCTGGCAATGCCTTATATCGACCTGATCCGTCTTCACCAAGGCCATGATCATATGGCCGAGATCCTGGAGGCTTCGGTGGTTGAGCTGGACCAGCGGCTCTCGGAACTTCAGCGCATCCAGCGAAATGACCTCTCCATCTTGATAGATACGGAAAAGGGGAAGCTGATCGTCGAGATTGAGTCTTTCTACCAGGCTACTGTGAGTGTCTGGGAGCACGAAGTGGCTGAGACTGAAGCTGCGGTAGAGCAGTTGTCTCAGTCTATGCGAGAGACAGAGGAAACGCGAGCTGTATTGGACGCTAATATCGCCGAGATTAACGTCCAGATCCGCGGCCTTGAGGACCAGCGGGCCCGACTCTAGTTAGATATCGAACGTGTCCAGGCTGAACACGTGGCATTCAAGAAGGAGGAAGCAACTTTCACTCACCGGGCTCTTGCCCTGGCTAGCAGCGACAACTGCTTGATGAGAAGCATGAGAACGATACTTCTGCTGAGGCTGTTAAGGCGATGCGTCAAGAAGCTGAGCGTCGAGTTCTGGCGACTGTGGAGACTCGTGCGGTAGACTTGAGACGCCGAGTTAGAGAGCTTTTAGCCAACCCTGGGGATGTTTAGGGATTGTAGCCTCTTTTTTTTGTATTTTTGCAACTCTTGTTGGGGAAAGTGTAGTCCTTTACTCTCTCTTTTTAGAAAATAAAGAAGTACACAATTTTCTGTGATGTGTTCATTTTTGTTGTCATGAACTTGATGATTTGTGTGGACCTATTATCTTTTATGCACCTTAGCTTTTAGGTACAGATAATAAGTTTGAAAGAACCAACATGTTTGCTCAGAGGTAATGTGGACGTGGCAACTATGGGGTTTAAATGATAGAATCTTCCTACTCAGAGGTATTATGGACGTGGTAGAAATGATCCTGGGGGATACGCAGAACTACTCAGAGGTAATGCAGATGTGAAAGTTCTGCGATCAATGTATGGCAATGCAGGGGTTGTTTGTACGAGATGTTTACTCAGAGGTAATGTGGACGTGGTAAACATGAAGGATAGCGTAGGCTTACGGAGTGTAAGATTTCGCTTTGTAGGGTGTAGAGGAACAACTCAGAGGTAATGTGGACATGGTTGTCCTTCTACTGGAGGATGCTACAGAACAGCTGGGTTCCGGAAGTATATGATTTTGTGGAAGGAGATTTGTATGTGAGTCCCGATGATTGGGTCCACAGATCCCCTTGTAGAAGTATACGTCTGAAAGATGTCAAGAGTAGTACTTCTTTAGGAACTTGTCGTTGATGGGCATCATGAACAAGTCTCCGTTGGGTTTGGCGAGGCAGTAAGCACCGTTTGGGTATACCGTCTCTATGATGAAAGGTCCTTCCCACTTGGGCTCGAACTTTTCTTGTGTCTTGTGAGTTAACACCATCGGCCTCCTGACTGCCAGAACCAGGTCGCCAACTTGGAAAGTCCTCTGTTTGACCTTCTTGTTGAAAGCCTGTGATATATGGGCTTGGTAGAGTTCGATGCATTGTTGAGCTAGGAGACGCTTTTCGTCCAGTGACTCCAGTTTCCGCAGACGACGACGTTGATTGTCTTCTTCTGTGAGTTGGTTTGTGATTGCTACGCGAAGTGAAGGTATCTGAATCTCGAGAGGCAGTACCGCTTCGCTCCCGTAGACCAGAAAGAATGGTGTGTTGCCTGTTGGGGTCCGTACTGTTGTGCGGTAGGCCCAAAGGCATTCGCTGAGCTTCTCGTCCCAGTCGCGTTTGTTAGATGATACGACTTTCTTGAGTAGCCTGACGATAGTCTTGTTAAACGCCTCTGCTAATCCGTTTGCAGCCGGATTGTAGGCGGTTGATGCCACGTTTTAAATGCGATTCTTATCACAGAATCTGCTGAAAATATGGCTGATGAACTGAGGACCATTATCGTGAATAATCCTCCGGGGCACCCCTAAACGGTAGATGACGTGGTGCTTGATGAAGCTGATCGCTCTGGAGCTTTTCACTTCTGCTAGCGGAACTGCTTCTGCCCATTTGGAGAAGTAGTCGGTGATTGCTAGGATGAAGCGGTGTCCTCTTGATGAAGGAGGGGTGATCGGTCCCACAATGTCCATGCCCCAAGCTTCGAAGGGCCAGGAGACGACTGTAGGATGTAGTGGTTCTGACGGTGTATGAATGAAGTCGATGTGAAGTTGGCACGCGTGGCACTTCTTAGCATATTCAACAGCATCAGCGGCCAAGGATGGCCAGTAGTAGCCCATGCGTCGCAGTCGGTCCTACAACTTAGGGCCAGGTTGATGGGCCCCGCAGGTTCTATCGTGAGCTTCTCGAAGGGCTTCGGCTGCTACTTCGTTAGACAAACATCGAAGGAGAAGTCCATCGTAGGAGCGTCGGTACAGCATTTTAGTGGCTGTATCGTAGTAGAATCGAAGAGAGCGTCTCCGGACTGAGACGGCTTCTTTCGGGTCCTCTGGAAGAATTCCGTAGACAGCGAAGTCGATGAACGGGAATCTCCAGTCTCGGACGTTAACACCAGTATTTGTTGGCATGGCGTGGGCCATGTGTGAGCATAGGTTGTTTTTAGGATAGACCAAGTCTCTACCAACTACTGTGACATAGTGTTGAGTCCCGAGGGGGCTGCCAATGAGGCCGCGAGGCCAGCCAGAGCGTCGGCCTCCAAGTTTTATAGACGGGGTACATGTTCGATGAAGAACCCAGTGAAGATTGAAACGATGTTCAATGTAACTTCGTGGTAAGGGATCAGATCTTTATAGCGAACTTCGTATTGCCCTCTGATCTGGTTTACGACGAGTTTCGAGTCGCCGTAGGCCTCCAGATAATTCACCCCCAGCTGTTGAGCTAGCTGGAGTCCCATAATGAGCGCATTGTACTAGGCAACATTGTTGGAGCACGACTTCGAAAGGGAGTAAGCACGCTGGATGACCAGTTGATCGGGGAAGACTAATACCACCCCCACTCCTGCGACGATTTGGCCTTTGGGGCCTGTTCTTGAAGCGCCATCGAAAAACATCCGCCAGACGGAGCTTTCTTCGGTGTCGTTTAATTCTTGGACCTCATCCGGGATGTCTTTATAGAGTTTTGAGGACTCTGGGATGGGGTGTGCAGCTAAAAAGTCGGCCAGAGCTTGACCCTTAACAGCTTTCTGCAGAACAAACACCATGTTGTACGGTGTTAACAAGATCGCCCATGTGGCTAGCCGGGAGTTCAATGACCCTGGCTTTGTCATGAGGACTCTGAGCGGATTGACTCGAGAAATGACATGAATTGTCTGGCCGGAGACGTAATGACGAGTCTTCTGGATGGCAAATACTAAAGCCAAGCACTCCTTTTCAACGGGGTTGTACCGGTGTTCGACCCCGATGAGTGTTCGACTGAGGTAGTAGATTGCTTGCTCATAGCCTGTATCGCTGTTCTGAGCTAGCAGAGCGCCGAGGGAATAATCCATGGCATGGACGTAAAGGAGAAACGGTTTGCCGGCGACGGGTGCCACCAGGACTGGTGGGCTCGTCAAGTAGGCTTTGATGTCGTCGAAAGCCTTTTGGCATTCCTCTGTCTAGACGTAAGAGACTCCCTTCTTCATGAGCTGGTGAAGGGTTGACACTTGCCGATGAGGTTTGCTATGAACCTCCGGATGTACGCCAGACGTCCCTGTAGGCCTCGAAGTTCTCGAAGGTTCTTCAGAGGGTCCATATCAAGGATGGCTTTGGTCTTCTCGGGATCGACATGAATGCCTTTCGCCGTGATGATGAAGCCCAAGAACTTTCCGCTAGAAACCCCCAGGAAGGATTTAGCGGGGTTCATCTTGAGTTGATGCGCCCGCATGAGATTGAAGACTGTCTTGAGGTCTTGCAGGAGATCTCCTTTGAGACGGCTCTTGACTGCGATGTCGTCAACATAGCATTCGACTGTCTTGCGAAGGTGCTGACAGAAAATGGTGCTCATAGCTCGTTGGTATATCGTACCGGCATTCTTCAAGCTGAAGGGCATCACTGTGTAACAGAAAATGCCCTTTGGAGTCCTAAATGATGTGTGTTTTGCGTCATCGGGGAACATCTTGATCTAGTTGTAGCTCGAATATCCGTCCATGAAAGACATGCGCTCGAAGCCAAATGTGTTGTCGATCATCACGTCGGTGATTGGAAACGGGAATTCGTCCTTCGGGCAAGCAGAGTTGAGATCCCTGAAGTCGATACAAACTCGTATCTTTCCATTCTTTTTGGTGACGGGGACGACGTTGGCTACCCAATCTGGGTGTTGTTCTTCACGGATGAAGCCGCTGGTCAAGAGTTTGTCCACCTCCAGATCGATGGCGTTCATGATATCCGGACGAAAGTATCGATGTTGTTGTTTGATAGGCTTGGTATCAGGTAAGATGTTTAGCCTATGCATCACGATCTGGGGGTCAAGTCCCGGCATATCTTCGTAGTTCCAAGCGAAGACGTTGACATACTATTTAGCCAGCTGGATTAAAGATTCTTGGTCTTCTCCTTTTAGGCTTTTGCTGACGAAGATGGGTTTGGAGGAAGATCCATCCCCAAGGTCGATCTGTTCGACTTCGTCTTCGGTCGGAGGTTCACGTAAATCAAAACGAGATTCCCATTATTCTCCTAAGCGTTGAGCCCAGGGTTCTTCTTCGAAGAATTTTGGCACTTGATCTTTCGCCTTCATCTTCTCGAGGTTGTGCTGATGTCATGTTGGCTGACAGCACTCTCTTGAAGACTGAGCCGATACTGGTATCGGAGTCCCACGTTGATGCTTCAGACAAGTAAGAATGTTCTACTTCTTCCGCGTCTAAACTCTCTGGAGTTGACGGTGGCGTGACATAGCCTACCCCCCGTCGAGTCCGGTTGTAGTAGTTCTGTGGCTTCCCTTTAGGCATTGGAAGTCGGAGAGGGAGACGTCGACCCTTACCGTAGTTCAGGCCTTTGTTGCTTTTTAGGTCGTAGCCCATCTTTTGGATGATGTGCTTTGCCGTATCCGTGTACCAATAGACTTGTATTCTGCCGGTATTTGGTTCTGGCTCGAGTGGCGGGAGGTCTTGATGACGCTCGACTTTGCCGAAGATGATGGATTCTTCATCTCGACTTCGTGGCGGCACTATATAACAGACTCCTTGAGACGGGACTACTCGATTTACATTATGGACGGTCGTTATTTGTGTTTGCAACGACCGTAGAGCGTTATCTAATGTATACATGGCATTCCAATGTGGAAGACAAGAATAATTAAAAGACACTCTATTATTAATGAAATACGAGATTTTATTCCGCGGGATTACATTATCCAGAGAGGGGGCATCTACATCAGCCGAGATATAGTCCCCCAGCTCTTCATCTGTAAGCACTGGAGTAGGATCGGGAGAGTCCACCACAGTGTTGGTCTTGGAGTCCGAGAGGACTATGTGGGCTTTCTCCGACGACTGGGATGGCGGCGGCCTACCTTTAAGACGCACCTTCAGAGGTGCCTCCGCTGTGCCTCCAGTGACTGGCGTCTTCCCCTGTAGTTTTGCCAGGAGGGGAGCTGATGTTTGAGGCGGCTTTCCCTTGAGCCGTATCTTCAGGGGAGCTTCGGGAGCAGCTGGTGCTTTTCCGGGTAGCTTAATGCTCATGGGAGGCAACTTCTAAGGCGATTTTCCTTTGAGTCGAATCTTCAAGGGAGCGTCGGGAGTGACCTCGGGCTCCATGTCCGGATCTGCTACCGTTTCTGCTTCGTCGTCAGCATCATTGGCTTCCTCCTTATCAGATGACTTGTATAAGTCGGCATCGGTGAAGTAGGCTTCAATCCCTTTGAAAGGATCGATGTCCGCGAACTCCGTACGGATGACGCCGTTGGTGGACACATATTTCATACACTGGTGGAGCGTGGATGGCACCACCATATATTCATGCAGCCATGGTCGACCGAGCAGGATGTTGTAGTTAACATCGGCATCTACAACGTAGCAGGTCACCTCAGTTCTGAGGTTACCGATGTGACACTTCAGCCAAATTTTGCCCAGCGGCTCGCTTTTACTGGCATTGAAGCCACTGATTGTCGTGTTGGAGGGCGCCAGCCGGTACATTGGGATCCCCAGTGTTGAGAGCAGCGTCTTAGGGATGATGCTGAGGGAAGACCCCGGATCGATCTGAATCCGCTTCACCTTGACTGAACCGATATACCCTGTATAATACAGCGGCCGGTTATGTCGGTTGTGCTTGAGCAGTATGTCTTGTTGGGTGAAAGTTATGTTCGGGATAACATCATCCGCACAATGACAGTGTGCACATGTAGTTGGAAGATCTTCAGGCGGCTTGACCTGACTGAGAAAGGATTTAGCATCCTTCAGAGCTTCACAGAGAGCTTCTCGGGAGTCTTTGGAAAGACGTAGGAGCTCGAACAAGGATAGGCGGGCAGGAGTACTGGCCAGTTGTGCCAGTATGTCAAAGTTGTGGGGCTTGGCTAGCCCCAAAGTATTCTCCTTTCGTAGAGGTCTGTCGAAACGAGCCTCCACATGCTTCTGCTTATTGGCTGCTGAGGGCTTAGATGGGCCCTCTTCTGGGGCAACAGGGATGGTGCAAGAAGGCACCACCTCGACGGCAGCTTCGTCGGGTTGGACGTTCTGATGTGAACGCGTCTGCACAGGAAGTGTCTCTTCCGTTGTAGAAGAGATCGTGCGGCAAGACTTGATCTTCCTGTCTTTGGATTTGGAGGTAGGGCGTACCTCCAGTTGAGTCACCTCGGAGACGAGGTCGGGGTGAACCCATAGGACCTCTCCACGAGATGTGGTGAGTGGGATGAGTCCACTCACGTTGTCACGGGTAGGTGGTAAGTTAACCACCTCCATTGTCGCCTTAGGGATGGAGACGACGCCATCTTGTGCTGTAGTTGGTGGCAGGGTACCGAACCGGAGTGACACCACGTTGGCCGATACCGTCTTCTCCTCGTAGTCGACGGAGATTACATCCATATTGATCATACGCTGGATGTAATTCTTGAGGACATAGCAGTCCTTGGTTGGGTGCCTGACAAACCGATGGTAGTGACAGTACCTCGGGTTGTCCACTTTCCCAACCTCATCGGGCCGCTTTAGGTCCGGCAGCTTGATCTTGTCACCCTGCTTCAGTATCTCAAAGAGTTGTAGGGTGTCTTCATCGTTGAACGAATAAACCTCCTTTGGCCTTGGTGCAAGTGGATGCTTCTGAGTAGGTGCCGACGCACCTTTTGAGGCATTGACAGTCAATGCCTGTTTCCCCTTTGTCTTCCATCCGGGGTTGTTGGCTGTAGGCCGTTTCCCCTTGTCCTCGAAGGCGGGGAAGCTGACTCCCAGAAGACGTGCATTGGCCGCCTTCTTCTCTGCGGCTTCTGCTTCAATGATCAAGGAACTCCAGTCGGAAAGAGGAGTGGAGTTGAGCCAGAGTTTGACTGCAGGCAACATGTTCATGCTACAGGAGGAGAGAAGTGCATGTTTTGGCATGCCCGGGGGCAGTCTGAAGCAGGCCTGTCGGAAGCGTTTGATGAACACTAGAACTGTTTCCTTCTCCTTCTGGCGTATCTCTATAAGGGACGCCATTGTCATGTCCTTCCCGCCGTCGTAGAAACGGTCGAGAAAGAGGTGCGTCAGGTCGTCGAAGGAAGATATTGAATTATCGGGGAGGCTGCAGTACCAGTCGTATGCCACTCCTTTCAGTGCTCCAACAAATATGCTGGTGAGTAGCGCGTCCTCTTTTGGAAGATGTCCCGTCTGAGACTGGAAGTACGTCAGGTAGCGACGCGGTGAGTCCTTCCCGTCGTACGGCATTAGTGTTTATGGTTTATACTTTGGAGGATAAACCACCTTGTTCCACTCGAGGGGATAAGGCTGGAGGATGCCCATCTTTTGGTGCTCCTCTGGTCTTGTCTTGGACTCAAAGCGCTCGCGCAAGTCCCTGATCATCTCAACCACGTCTTCCATGGAGCTGGGAGTCGGGAAAGGTGGTACCACATGATGTTGAGCATTTGAGGGCTCCGACGTCCGAGGTACTTCTCGGTGATCTGTGTCCGAGAATACCCGTTGAAGGGGTACGCTCGATTCTCCATTGGCCCCTGGGTCGGGACCGGTAGAAGGTGTCCTGGCCAAAGCTGACCGTATCTCAAACACTGCTTGAGTCAGTGTTTGCATGGAGGCAGAGAGGGTTTTGAGTCCTCCCTCCAGGGTATCTATGCGCTGGACGAGGTCTGTTAGCGGCGTATCAGACTCGATATCAGCCCCAGTCACATTTACTGTCATGACACGGCCGAGAGTGGATAGATGGGTTGAGGCTTCACTCTCGGCCTCACTCTCTTATAGGGGAGTTGCCTCTCCTGGAGCCTCGTCTTGGCTACCCCCGGCTATGTTCGGGAGAACATTCACCACGGGCGCATCTGCAAGGGCCTGATTACCCTCGGCTTCGTCTTGAAGGGCCTCTTCGTCTCCGGAACTCGGGTCCGCAGATGCCAGACTACCCCCAGCCATGTTCTGGGGGATATCCTCGTCTTCTTGGGCTTCTGGGAGGCCGACTTCGCCTCGAGGGTCCGTCCCAGGTGTGCTTTGGACACAATCGTCTTCGGAAGGAGGCTCAACAAGAGTCTGATTACCTCCAGCCAATATCTTCTTCCTCCCCCGAGTGCCTTCGAACACTCCGGAGGACGAGACAGCTGTCTTGGTCTTCCTCGGCTGGCTTTTGGACGAGGAAGAGGAATTACCAGTCGCTTTTTGGACTGACGAGGAGTTAGAGATTACGTTGCATGAAGCAACCCTTGGTTCTTCTTCTGTTGACACCTTCTTCCCGAGGCGACGTCGGAGGGGTGTCGATGATTGCAGCCGCTGGAACACCGACTGCCTTGGTGCGACTGCCCTTTTGCAACAGCAGTTGATAGTGACGACAGCACAAGTGTGCCCTGTGAGGGGCGCATCGTGTCTGTCAGTCGACTCTCTTGATCGATGCTTGTGAGTGATCACGTTACGCAGATCGTTGGAGGAGAGTGCCACCTTTATACCCCCTTTAGGCGCATGGCAAGGCCAAGCACCGGGGTGGTCAAGTGAGTGTTGCGCCCCTTGATCTAATACCAAATAGGCATCCCGATCAGTAGTGGAGGAACCACAACATTTGAAGTGACTTGAACGGACCTCAAACGCACAACCAGAGGAGGCGCGGGAGTTCAAGACCACTGGATTTGCCTTACTCGACTTGGTTGTGCACGCGATAGATGCGTCCAAGTGAGACAAGGACTTTGAAGGTCGGTTCATTTTTGGTGTCGCAGCACTCGAGTCGACCTTGTACAGCTTGCCATCAGCAGCGCGTATTATTGTAAGTGCATGCTTCTGGCTTGCTGCTGGCATAACACGTTTGGGGCGTATGGCCCGTACTGTCTTAGATTTCTTCGTACCAGTCCGCTGGGGCGCATAGTACTCAGAATCCAAATTCTCCTCGCCATTACAGTGAGTGAGTCTGTCAAAGACAGAGACCTTCGGGTGGCGCATCAGAGATGATACACGGGGCATTGGCTGTGCCCCTGCTCCGTCGATGCATCTTTTTCGCCTGAGAGGGAGATGGCTGGGGAATGTGGTTAGTCGTACATTTCTCCGAGAGATGCACTGCACCGACGGGCGCATCTTGGTTGCTGAGGACGTCAGCAGGAAGGGAAGGCTGGATTGGCGCATCCCCTTCGGTGGTGGTGCCCGAGGCGTCGACCTTGCGCACCCAGACTCGGCGGGTCTTCTTCGGCTTTGGTAGCAGCTTCGAAGGACTCGCACTGCCTTCAGAGATGAACTCCTTATACGCCTGTTGATTGAGGCGTACGACCAGCGTCTTGTGGGAGGAGCCCACCTTCACGTCGTCGGATTGTGACACAGCTTTTTCGGTGGAGGAGAAAGAGGTCCCCAGCAGAGTCGCCAGCTTGTTTGCCTTAAAATTCTTTTATTGCAAATTTTAATACAAACAAAACAGTGTTACAATATAGGACTTAGATGTAGTCCTAGGAGTACACTTTTGTTTATCTGGGTCCCTTATGTCGATGGAGTGAGTGGTAATGCGTTGACTCCATTGACGATCTGACGACGGTTATCGGTTCTCTGAAGGTTTGGATTGCTCTGGGTGCTGGAGCTTGCTGAGAGGAGGAAGACGTTGAGTGTCTGTATCTGCCTCTCTGGTGGTTCGTTGGTTTTTTGGTGTATTCGTTGTGTATTCTGTACGTGGGTGAGAAGGAAATGATCCTTCTATTAATAGTTTTGCAGGCTGGCTGCTCATGCGCGCATGTAAGAAGCGCCTGTACGCGAAGATGCCACGTGGTGATTGCTGATGGAGGCGCATGGACGATGCGCCCTGATCGAGAGGTTAAATTCTTTATACTGCTGTTGTGAGCCGGCACGTAGCAGAGAAGAGGATCTTTCTGTTGCTGAAATCTTGGGTAAGTTGAGTCAAAGGACACGTGTCGTCGACTCAAGGCTCTGAGATCTCGAATTTGATGGGGGGTGATCTGGTAGGATGCGCCTAGGATTGGGCGCATGAGGAGATTTTGGCTCGTAACCTTTAGGAGTCACGAACTATTCGGGGCGCATGGCTTTTGAGGCGCATGCAGGCGACTTTCTTTCTGTCTTTTGGGATCAGAGAGCAGTATGGGGCGCATGGCTTTTGAGGCGCATGCAGAGCTTCAAATGGAGACTTTTCTTCTGTCCTTAGGGATCAGTGAAAAGTCTGAGGCACATAGTTTTTGAGGCGCATGCGGATGGTTGGGTGGCCACGTGGCAGTAGCCGTCGGAGTAAAGTAATAATGATGCTGACGTTACCGACGCTTCGTCTTCTGAAAAAGCTGTCAACTGTTCAGACTTTGGGAGGCGTGCTGTCAACTCTGTCAGTTCAGCATTTAACATTTCTGACATTCGATGGACAGCTGAGTGGGCGCGTCGATTGGCATTCCACTAGGCATATGGAGACGCGTGGGGCCGCATCCACCGTGATGCGCTCGGTACTGAAGGGCTCGTTTGTGCTGATGCGCTTGATGCTGAAGGGCTCGTTTCTGCTGATGCGCTTGATGCTGAAGGGCACGTATGTGTGAAGCGCGGGCTGGCCGGCACATCCACTTCGTGACACGTTCTTTAATGCAGCGACTGTTACGTTCTTCGAGTGCTTTAAATAGCGGTTTTGATTTGGCTGAATTCGAAGCGTCCGGTTCATCCATTAAATGCAAATTTATTGTACGGAATTTCGGAGAGCCATCTACTTGGAGCATGGGTTTGATTTTCCTGGCCTATAAATAGTGGCATGGAGAGAGGGTTTGCTTCTCGTTCTCTCACGTACTTCTGATATGAACTTGTGTACTCGAGTGCATTCTGTTGACGAAGTGCTCCCGAGGGTGAAGATGCGACGCCATGTCTTCATTGATGCACTTGAAGGTGACTGTTACATCCAAAAGTCGGAGTCGAGGGCTTCCGAGGCAGGCGGAAGGTGCCCTGTTGCATCCAAAGATAGGGATGCTCAGGCCTCGTCTTCGTTGTGCAGGAAGAGCTGTAGATCGAAATTGCGGTGCTGCGGCTTTGGGGGCTCTCTCTTCCTTCAAAGTGGGTGTTGCCCACTCTGGTGGGTTTGAAAGCTGCTCCTTTAGCCGCAGTTTAGATTACGTTCTCCCTTCGCCTTTCGAGGCTCTTTCGAAGCCTCCCCTGGCCACAGGTTGGCTTGCGGTGCTCTTCTCTTCTTCGGCTAGAGGGTTGATTGCCACCCTCGTTCTGCTCAATAAATGCTTCATTAGTTGAAGCATTTTGACGGCGGTAAGCCTGGCTGGAAGAGCGGCACATAACTGGACTGCTGAAGGGATGCACATAACTGGGATGCAGATAACTGAGCTGCTGAAAAGGATGCGCCTTGCTGAGTGCGCATGGTGGGATGCGCTTGACTGAGGGCGCATGGTGATTGCTGCGCCTGCTTGAGGGCGTATGGTGATTGCTGGCTGTAGACTTAGGATCTTTTCTTTGTAGAAATTCTTCTTTGTACAATCTTTTTTTAGACATGTAATAGACTTTTATATATTAAATAAAAAGTCCTCTTTCAATGTCTATACTTGTTGTTTTTGCTGTGAAGTACTTTGTCCGAGCTCTGGCACATGTAGTCTGGCGCATGGGCTTTCTGGTTGTGAAATTCCATGCTTCTACAGCGATCCAGCTAGCTTTATCAGACTGTAGCTTCTATATTATATTTTGAGACCCTGTGATGTTGTATATATCTGGGCTGGTATTGGACTCTGGACTTATTTACTCTTTCATCTATCATATGTTCTCTTTCTCAGCTATCTACCTTAGTTTTATTCTGTGATTGAGACTGTATTGATATGTCACCTCCATTCGGAGAGTATATACTGTACAGGTACCTTTATACTGTTAGTTATAGTATTTACAGACATTATATACAGCGTTCTACCGCCGATACTGTGGCATAGGCTGGGCGTACCCACGTGCTCGTACCCCTCATAAGGGTGCAGGTCGTGACAGAAGCGTAAAGATTCTATGCATGAGCGTTATCCCCACATATTCGTAGATGCCGGTAAGTCTTAGCCTAATTATTCGTATGATAATATTTTTCTATATAATTGTGTTATTTTTAATTTCGAGGACAAAATTTTCTAAGGTGGGTAGATTTTAAGCCCCCTAATTTTTAGATTTTATTTTTAATTATTTTATATTATTTTATATGGATATTTTAAATATTAAAGTCAATAATGACTATATTAGTAGTTTACTGTAGCTTTGATTTTTGAAGCACAACAAATATTGTTTTCTTTAATCCACTTCTATAATTGAATTCTAGACTCGTCCTCCTTCAGTTTGATATATCAAGTCCCATTTAAATTTGTTTCCCAATATTCTTTTGGCTTTACATGATTTCGGGTCAACTTAGACAATTTGAGCCATTGACGTAATTTTAAGCCAACTTCCAATTTACTTTTGCTGACGTATGGAGTCACAGTTGGCCCCAACCCTTTGGTTGCGGGTCCTACAGTTCCTTTGACCGTGCAGTCCCTGTTGGAGTGCGCACCATGCTCTTGGCGCGGGTCTTTACCCTCTCCAACTTGCACCAGCTTCCATGCTTTGGGGCCTGATGTTGGTGCCCATCTCCCTCTACTGGGTGGCGTAGGCCATTAGGCGGGTGGTGCCCCTCCTCTCCTGCTATTTGGAGCGCAGGTGCTTTTTGGTGCTCGAGTGGATGCGCCCCTGCCGCCGCATGGCGCCCCACTGGTAGAGCCACCCCCGACGCATCCTGGTGCCTTTTTCAGCTCCGCGCAAGAAGCGCACGCTCTCTCCGGGGTTTGCACCCCCTCCTGTGAGGTTGGAGCGGTCTCTCCTGTGGCCTTCGAGGCGTACCCCTCCGCCTCGTTATCGACGCACCTTCCTGCCGACCTATTAGCGTTCGCTCCTTTTTTGCTGCCAATCCCACTATCGCGATCGGTAGTGCTGTGAGCACCACTGCATCCCCCTCTCTGAAACCCATTTTGCTTCCATATCCTGCGATATCTACGGTCCCAGTGGTAGTCTTGCCACCTTCTATGGGTACGGCTACTCCAGCCAATCGACCTTCTCCCAGTCCTCCCCATGCCCATTCCACCGTCGTATCTTACGCGAATAAGCTCCAGCCCGATCGTGCCAAGAATCACTTCCCCACTTCCAAGGAAATTGAGCTCCCAGATGTCGAATTTTACGACTCGAGTAATAGTCAAGTGATTATGGTGCCTTTCTCTTCGGAAGAAATCACCTCTTTATCTGTCACTTTTGACTAGACTTTCGTCCTCAAGTTCTCCATTAGCTGTCCGAAAATCTCCAGGGTCCAGGAAGTTATCACAGGTTGGGGGCTTACTTCAGGATATAGGGTGGCACCCATGGACCCTAAATACATTTTCCTGCACCTCTCCTCAGAGAGCGATCACAAGAAGGTCTGGACGAGAGGCACAAGCAGAATAGATTCCCACACCATGAAAATTGATAAATGGACTCCGAACTGGAACATCAAAAAAGACTCCGCTATCGTTTCTGCGTGGTTTACCCTTTCAAACCTTTCCATCATTTGTTTTGCTCCCGCAGCCTTGAGGAGGATAGCCAACTCATTTGGGACGTTCGTGGCATCAGCGGAAGAAACTAGCAACCTCTCCAAAGGAAATTATGCCAAAATTTGCATAGAACTGGACCTATCGAAAGATCTCCCCAACCACATCCAAATCTCGCTCGGCAATAAAACACATACCCAACAAATTATATATGACAATAATATCATTTTCTGCCAACACTGTCATATTCATGGCCACTCAACAGCACATTACTTTCATGCTCATCCAGAACTGAAGAGAAAGACAACTCTAAAGGCGGCACCCACTCAAACACCCTGGAAACCCCACCAATCACCCATCCTTCCTCTACCCAACTCTCACATTCGATTCGAAGCCAGATTTGGTAACTCCCATATTCAAGAACGTGCATCCCAGGGTAAATACATCGTCCCATACAACCCCTCGGGAATCAATCTTGCCAACAAATTCAATATTCTCAAATCAGAGCACACAGAGGACCTCCAAGGCACATAAGAACCCACAAGCACTAAAATTATGGAAGAAAAAACATGGAACAACGGAGACACAGATAGGGAGGCTATCACTGCCGTGGAGTCTACAACATCGATGAACCCCTCGGATCGGACGGGCAAGGAGGTCCCCAACCCTGCCAACACATGCCCCGCACTACTTTCCACAATGTGCCCAATATTTGTGCGGAAGCCTTGACCAACATTGGACAAGCACCAGTCGCCAGGATGCAATAAGCCTTAGATGATGGCATCAATACCGTGAACAGCTTCTTTGGGGCCGTGGCTGAAATAGCTGGAGAGGTCTACATATAGCCAAACGAGAAGACAGATAATTTTGTTATCGTGGTCGACAAGGCAGCTTCCACAACAAAAAATCCAATAAATAAAGTGATATAAAGTTCACGGATGTAGGAGCGTAAAAAGTGCTTTATTGACTGAGTCAAAGAGGTTGGAAGTTTTACGCTAGCTATTTTACGCTAGCTATTTTATGCCAGGGCTAGTCGTTGAATTTTATGCCAGGGACAGACTGTCAGGTCGCATTTAATACAGAAGATTTGATTTGACAGAATAATTATGCTGACAGCATGCAACACAGAAGTCGAAAAGATCGAATTTTCACCAAACTTGATATTTGTCGTATGGTGTGCAGAGAAGTCTATTTTACGCTCAATAAAATCACTTCTTTTTACGCACGGTAGTTATGTGAGCTTTTACACTTAAGGCTATTGTGAGTGTAAAGTCTATTTGGGCTAAGTTTTACGCTCAAGGCTATTTTAGCCACTTTACGCTGAGAAATTTTATTTGGGTTGTTTTTACGCCAGTTTGCCACTTTACGCTTAGAGTATATTTTGGGTCGTTTTTACGCCCGATCCTTCCTGACTACTTTGGAATAGGGCTGTGCACAATTAAGTCAAATCGACCAAATCGAACCAAGCCAAACCGAACCGATTGGTTTTAAACCGAACCGATGGTTCGGTTGGTTTGGTTCGACTTCAATTTTTTCAAAACCGACCGGTTTGGTTCGGTTCACAGTTTGTTTATGCCAAAAACCGTCTAAACCGAACCGAACCGAACCAAATCCTTGTTAAATAATTACGGTTGTCCGGTTGGGTATGGGTTCATTGGGTTGTATTATACATGTTTGGTTCATTTATTCACATCACAACCATTTATCAAGTTAAAGTTGAAAGAGCTCTCTCTCTCTCTAGTCTCAAAGAGGAGTGCTGGCGGCTACTATTCTTTTCTAATTGCTCATGTGCACATGAAAGGGACTTTTGGTTAAATGTATATAATTTTTTTATGTA
Organism: Iris pallida; assembly: GCA_029216955.1. Lineage (NCBI taxonomy): Eukaryota > Viridiplantae > Streptophyta > Magnoliopsida > Asparagales > Iridaceae > Iris > Iris pallida. The sequence goes on along the minus strand of JANAVB010041820.1, from coordinate 5,779,462 downwards.
TAATTGGCATTTTTCTCCACCTGCAAAGCGCAAGTTGAATTGAAGCCGCTGAATTGTATTTACTATTGCAGAGTGGAAGTTGACCGAGGTTTCACAAAAGAAAAAAAACATACAGTCCATTTTTTTATGTGATCAAAACCGACCAAGTCGAACCGATCCAAACCGAACCAAGTCGGTCGGTTTTAAAACCGAACCGACCATTTGGTTGGTTTGGTTCGGTTTTATTTATTTTCAAACCGTAGAGGGTGACGTGCCACATTTATTGAGGAACGTGTGTACGTGCTCCATATTTTTGTTGAAATAATGGGATACGTGTCAACATACGTAGAGGGTGACTTCCATCGTGGGTGACAGATACCAGCGTAAAAATCCAATTTTGTTGCTTTTTACGCACAATGGGTCAAGTCTATAAATAGACTTATTTTTCACATCAAAAGTATCAAGAGATCAGAGAGACAGGAGAGAATACATAGATCAGAGCCCAGAGACTTTGATTTTTCGGAGCATTCTTCTTCAACTTTTCTTCCAGAACAGAGTGAAGCAAAGCAGAAAAGCATTCGACCTCGCCATCAGTGCCCAAGTGCGTCGATACCTTTCTGGTGACTTAGTTCTTCCGACTGTTCATCTTCTAGTAGTACTCTTCATCATCATCGTATGGTCCAAGGAACAAAGTGATCGCCTTCATAACAGACTCCCATAGCAATACTTTCTAGAATATTTGTACTTTCTATACTTTTTCTCTTTTTATTTTCAAAGGTCAATTTTAGGTATTTTGTTAAGTGAAACAAAATGGCGACTCTGCTGGGGACGACCTTCTGCTCTGACGAGGAGGCTATTACTCAATACGATGATATGTCGATCGGATCGACAAAGAAGACTCTGGTTGTGCACTTTGACCAGACTGCCTACGAAGAAATGCTCCGAACTGGGGGTGGTACTCGCTGCTCCAATGTTCAGAAATCAAGGAAGGCGCGAAAAGTTTGGATTTCCAAATCCAAAGCGTCCTCGGATCTCCCTAATGTCTCTGATTGTAAAGGAATTCTTCCTACTCCTGTTGTAGGAGCTCCCGTTTGTAACAAGGCAGTCTTTACTTCAGTGTTGCGCCCTGAGTGTAACAAACAATCACCTGTCTGTGACAGTAAAGATTCCTAAGTTTTACGCCCAGCGCGTAAAAACCAAGTATTATGCCCAGCGCGTAAAAGTGAGGTTTTACGTCCAGTGCGTAAAAACCAAAATTTACGCTCTGTGTATAAGAACAAGTCTCCCGTCTGTGACAAGGTAGACCCCAATGCTTTACGTTTTGAGCGTAAAAATAAGTCTCCAGTCTGTGACATGGTAGACACACAAAATTTATGCTCTATGCGTAAAGGAAAATCTCCCGTCAGATACTCATGTTTTGCGCTCTATGCGTAAAGGTAAATCTCCTATCTGTGACAATGAAGATAAAATTCACAAGGATGCTTTTGCATTTAAAATGAATTTATCTGCACGCATGAAGCATAAAAACATAGTTGGTAAAACATCTGTTTTCAACCAACAACCTTCTTATACTGCTGTACGCAAGGTACCAAACCTTCAAATTACACGCAATGAAGATGGAGTCCTTTGTGCTCAAAAATCTCAGGATTTACGCACGCAACTCCAAGCACATAAAAATGTACAGTTTGGTTCTGCGAATGCAGCCAATAATCTTCTTTATACACAAGGGACTAAACTTTTGTCTACCCCAAATGTTATAAAGAAGACTACTCCCTCTACTTCTTCTGATTTACGCGAGTTGTTAATGCAAAAGTGTCAGTCAACACAATCTCCTGTGACACTCCCCCAAGAAAATCACCATTGTGAGTGTCACCAGATTGTAATCAAATATTGTTGTTCGGCTTCTAAACGGTCAGTTTTTGACCGTTTAAGTTTCAATGTGCCTCAATAACAAGCTGATGACCAAGAATATAAGTTGTCATATGCGTCAGTCAACATGGCATCTCATACCAACAGAGGCGTCGTCCAAGATGCAACACGTCTCAAACTCCAGGGCAACAACAATTCAATAGACTTCTTGATTCCTTTGAAGGAGTATATCAGAATACTCGATGAAGAAGGCAAAGACAGTTGCAGACTTCTGATTCAGAAGCTGGGGGTACTCAATCTCTTGAGTCCGAAACGGATAGTGTCGATTCATACCTCTATAACAATCCTTCTGTATCTTCAAGAAAGGTTGAATCCTATGCTATTGGAGATGAACCGGAGACGTCATCTGCTAATACAGAACAACGTCTCACTGCCGTCGAGCAATCATTAAAGGACATGCTTACTATAATGCAAAGCATGCACCAGATAATAATGACTCAGCAAACTGCTCAGCCGACAGTAGCAACACCAGTGCAAGTAGCAGCACAAACTCAGGATAGTCAAGGGGTTGATATACCTTTGAATATTCAAGAGCCTGCTGTTAACCAAAATTCTGCATCTCCAGATCCCATCATTCCAGAAGATGTACCACCTCCAGTGGGGGTTACGGTACATCCAACCACTATTCAATCAAACATGATTTCTCAAACCAGTGAAGCCATTCAAGCAGTGCATGAATTAAAAGCACAGTTTGAAGTTTTGAAGCATAAGGATCATCTCAGAGGTTAGGGATTAAGCAACCTTATCCTCCTCATTGGAATGATGTACCCTTTCTGCCGAAATTCAAGCCACAATCAATGTTATTGTTTGATGGAAAGGCTTCTCCTAGTCAGTATATCAATTACTTTAATATTATGACTGTGCATCTGCAGAAAAATGATGCTCTTCTCACTCGAGTGTTCATTGGGTGCTTGAAGGGTTCATCTTACGACTGGTATCGTAGTTTACCCGATAATTGCATTTCGTCTTTTGACGAATTTAAAGCAATGTTTCTCTCCCGTTTCTATGAAGGGGGTATGGATATGAACATGTCCTCCTTAATAGAAATCAAACAAAAGGAGAAGGAAGATACTCGGACGTTCATCGAACATTTTTGACATGCAACTCTGAAGATGCCTCCTGGTATGCCGGATTCAGCGTTGATTGATACATGCAAGATAAATCTGCGACCATCCATTGCTGTCTTTACGGGTTCCCAATTCACAGATTAGGCCTCGTTTATTATAGAGCTGTTTCTGCCGAGGCCAATGGTAGGTTGGCTCATGAGCATGGGATGATTTTTGCCTCAGAAGATAAAGGAAAGAAAAGCTCTTCTGGTAATAATTTCGGTAATCGTAATGGAAAAGGAAAGGATACACTTATGGTTAATCTTTCTAAAAACAAAACGACGCCGAATAATTAGGAGTCTTCTAAGCCAAAAGAAGAATACTCTTTTGACGAAAGTGATATCCCAGGGATATTTTAATGTCTGATAAAGAGTGGCAAACTCCATATTCTGGAGCCGAAAAGGCCTAATGAGGTGAATCTGACTGACAATCCCAAGTATTGTATCTATCACATATACATAAATCATCCCACTAGGGCTTGTTATGATCTAAAGAAGAAAATCCAAGAGCTGATCAATGCCAATGACATTGCTTTAACTAACGATGAGCATACGGTCACAACCAATATGGTTTCTCTTCAATTCGGAGGTTTTTCTCTTCAACAAGTCCCAGATGGGATTGTCCCAATTTCGAAGGCGACGATTAAGATAGTGAATATCCCGCCTGCCAAAGAGGAAAATGAAGGATTATTGCCTCTCACATTAAAGAATGGTAAAATTATGTGGGTACATCCTGACTTATTACCTGAAATAGAAGATGAAGGTAAAACTTCAAAATCTAATAAAGGTAAGAAAGTCAAAACCTGCAATATGATTTCTCATGTTATTCCAGATCCTGATGATATGGATCATCTATGGGATGGCATTCTTTTGGAAGATAGACTAAGAGGTTTGAACATATGCCCTTCAAGTTTGGCTCTCCCTACCAAGCTCAAGTTGACTCATCAGTAGTGGCTAGCTATGAACAGTGTTCTTTTATACAGGGCACAACAAGTTTTTGCTGCTTATAAAAAAGCTCCTACAGGGATTTTTCTTCGTATCCCGAATCCTTCTCCTCCTGTAGCTACAGAACTTTTATTCCTCATTCTCCTATAGTTACAGAGATCTCTTCTTCTTCCTCTGTTGAACCACCTGTTAAAAGTTCGATGCCCATTCACTTATACAGTCAGCAATCAGTCCTTCCCATGCAAAAGATGGGCTATGACTTTCAAAAGACAGAGGGTTTGAATTATGATAAAGAAATATGACTTCCTTTACAAATTCAAAGTCGAAAATCCACTGTCGGATTGGGTTCTAAGGTTCCTCATAAAAATCCTCACAAGAAGAAGGTTAAGGGAAGGAAGACTAAATCCTATAATATGGTACTTTCTTCTTCTGAAACTGAAGAAGAAACCTTTGCTGGTATAAGATCTGGGACAGAGTACTACAAAGATTATGAGGGATCCTCCAAAGAAACAGAGGATATTGAAACACCACCAACTCAACCGTCTCATGTTCCTACTAAACCATCTGTGGTTGAGAAGGGGAAACATAAAGCAGTACTCTTTGATGTTCTGTTGAAGTCTGCTTCCAGTCAAGGGGTGATGATGAAACCCTAAAAATATGATATTCTAGCCCAGTTAGCTAATACTCCGGCTAGACTCTCTATCTTCGAGTTGCTTCGCCTTTCTAAAGAAAGTCGTGAAACTTTGAGTGAAGGTTTATTGCAAGCTGACTCGTGCTTAGCTCAACTCAAGACTTCTGATAATATACCAGTGTCATGCCCACAATGCCATAGTGTGGTGGAGGTCTTTCCTAACATTACCTTCACAAAAGAGGACATGCTGTTGAAGCATAACAAGCACGACAGGACTTTGTGCTACACTGGGTATATCGAATCCACTGAAGTTGACAGGATTTACATTGATCCTGGGTCTTCCATTAGCATAATCCTTCAGAGTATGCTAAGACCGTTGAGGATTCCTATTAGTGACTTGACTTACACTAGTACTACAATAGTTGGTTTCAACTCTGGAAAGAGTAAACCATTGGGAAAGATTCGTTTGAAGATTCAGATTGGTGATCTTCGAACTACGGTGACATTCTATGTTATTAACTCAGACGTATCCTACAACATCCTTCTTGGAAGACCATGGATACATGAGCATAATATTGTGCCTTCAACTCTTCACCAATGCTTCAAGTACGTGGATTCCCAAGGGGTTGTGAAGACTGAGTTTGCTTGTATTAATCCTTTCAAGGGTGTCGAAGCCTATTTTTCTGATTCAATGCTCTACAAACAAGAGCATGTAAAGGAGATATCAGACATGGCTGAAGATCGATCATCTGCCGAAGATCAGTCTATTAATGAAGATCCTCTAGAAGATCAACCTTTGAAGATCAAAGTCAAAGGGCGAATCCAACTACAACCTGTCAATGACCAACCTCTGAAGATCAAGGTCAAAGGGAAAACTCAAGCTTTATCTGAGGAATCAGTGAATGTTCCTGCCAAGAGCCAAGACCAACCCCTTATGATCAAAGTCAAGGGACGTACTTCTCGTACGAATGATCCAGAACCACCATTGATCATCAACCTTGGCAAGTCTATCCAGAAGGCGGATGACAGTCCGTTAATGATTAATCCGAAGCGTAGCAGTCAAATTGTAAATAATGTAAATATTGATCATTCTGTACTTTCTAATATCAATGAAGATTTCCTTTTTGAGTTATGGCTGTCAAATTGGTTGAAAGAATGACTTTATCTTTTGATGATCAAAGTCATCAATATAAAGATGACATAGATACAGAGAAAACTTTATACATTGACCATAAAGAAAATTCTTTTCCTCCTCATGTTGATGTTGGACCTTATGCTCAAAGATTCTTAACATCTTCTCTCTATCTTCTTCATGTAGCCGCTTCATCACAAGCTTGTGTAACTTATAGACGTCACAAAGAATCTTATTTCGTGATTCCGTCTGATAAGAAAAATAAGCGCCAAATTTTGTTTGGCCTGGCTAGAAACATCCCTGTTGTTCAGACGGATGATCTTAGAGATAAAGATAAAGGAAGAATCTGAATTGACAAATATAGTCAACAATCTCTCAAAGATATGATTTAAAGACTATGCAAGGGCTCAATCAAGGCAAGGGTAGACGATTACCATTATGTGGTGATCCGTTTTACCAGAAAACTCGTTATGGATTGGGATATGATCCGTCCTACATGTTTAATGATGATATACAAGAAGAATTCTCTTCTAGTTCTTCACAATCCTCATATTCTGAAGAAATCCATTTTATCGAATCTGAATATGCTAGAGGAGACTATTATGATGAATCTGAGTGTATATTCTCAGTCAACATGGTTCAAACTGATGGCGAATCTGAGCCATTTGAAAATGACCCTTGGGCTCGATAGATGGACACACAGTGGGAACTTCGTTTTGAACAACGACAACCACCTACGGAGGATGAGATTCTTCAAATCGATGTTGGAGATGGAACTATATCCAAGCCAATATTCATCAGTAAGAATATTTCCAAAGATGAAAAGGAAGAGCTGATAAAATTGATTAAACAATATATTGATATCTTTGCATAGAGTTATAAGGATATGCCGGGTTTGGATCCTAAAGTTGCTACTCATAAACTCAATATTCTTCTTAATGCCAAGCCTGTGAAACAACAACAGCGACATTTTCGACCTGATATGATGGATGCATTTAAAGCGGAAGTCAAAAAGTTGATTACATGTGGCTTTATTCGTGAAGAACAACATCTAGACTGGGTCGCCAATATTGTTCCTGTTATGAAGAAGAACGGAAAAGTCCGAGTTTGCATAGATTTTTGAGATCTTAATGCAGCTTGCCCAAAGGATGAATTTCCACTTCCAATTACTGATGTTACGATAGACAATACATGCGATTTTGAATGCATGTCTTTCATGGAAGGATTCTCAGGATATAATCAGATCAAGATGCATCCAGAAGATGAGAAGCATACTGCTTTTCGAACACCCCTTGGGGTTTACTGCTATACGGTTATGCCATTTGGTCTCAAAAATGTCGGTGCCACGTATCAACGGGCTATGAGTAATATTTTTCAGAAATATCTACGGAAGACAGTTGAATGTTACGTAGATGATATTGTTGTCAAAAGTCGATCAAAAGATGATCACATTCAAGACTTGAAGACAGTATTCGAGCTGATGCATCAGCATCAATTGAAAATGAACCCTACCAAGTCCTTCTTAGGGGTTTCCAGTGGCAAGTTTTTGGGATTTGTCATTACTTCTCAGGGTATCCATGTCGATCCTGATAAAATTAAAGCAATTCTTGAAATGCGTCCTCTACGTAATTTAAAAGAAATCTGCGACTTCCAAGATCGCATTGCTTATATCAGGAGATTTATATCCAATCCCTCTAGGAGATGCCAACCTTTCTCCCATCTATTAAAGAAGGGTGTATCATTTGTTTGGGATGAAGCGTGTCAGAAAGCTTTCAATGACATCAAGCAATACCTTACAAATCCACCTATTCTAGTACCACCAGTAGTGGGAAGACCATTTTTGCTATATGTTCGAGCATTAGATCATTCACTTGGTGCTCTTCTTGCACAAAAAAGTGATATGGGTCATGAACATGCAATTTATTATCTTAACCGAATGATGGTCGGAGCTGAACACAGTTATACTCCTATAGAAAAGGAATATCTGGCTTTGGTTTTGCTGTTCAAAAAACACGACATTATGTGTCAGGACAAACTATTCATGTCATCTTCACAATAAATCCTATTCGGGTACTGATGAGAAAACTAAGCATTCTTAACTCCAGGTTAGCTACTTGGGCGATGTTGCTCACTCCTTATGACATGGTTTATGTACCTCAAAAATTAGTGAAGGGTCAAGCATTAGCTGATTTCTTAGCAGCTCACCCTATATCTGAAACATCGAAGCTATATAAAGATATTCCAGATGAAGTAGTGGATTGCAACATGACTTTGAGGGATGATATTTAGCAATTATACTTTGATGGAGCATCACAGGTTGGACCTAAAGGCAATATCGTCTCCGGAGTAGGAATCGTCTTGTTTTTCTTGATAAAATGGTCATATACCGTGCTTATTCTCTCAATGAGCCATGCTCTAACATTGTAGCAGAATATAATGCTCTGCTGATTGGTCTTCAAGTAGCAAAATAATTGGACATTGAATTTCTGGAAGCCTATGGAGATTCTCAACTGATTGTTAATCAGGTTAGAGGGACTTATGAAGTCAGAAATCCTGATCTCATCCCTTATCATCAAATGGTAATCGAGTTGGTCCTTTTATTCAAAGGATTCTTTATCGAATTCGTACCACATTCTCAGAATGTGGAAGCTGATGCTCTTGCTAGCCTAGCTGCAGACTTAGCTGTTCTAATTCGAAGACAAAACACAATTACTTTGTTGGACCGAGACTTATTCTGTGTTAAGAATAATATGTATATTGAACAGAGTTATACTACAGAGTCAAGTTTCCATCAGAGGGATTGGAGAAGTCCATTCATTGATTACACGATTTATGGGATTTTACCTGAAGATCCAAAAGAAGCTGTATCAATCAAGAGACGATCATTTCAATTTTATTATGATTCGTCTTTACATATGCTATACCGTCGTTCATATGAAGGACTTTTGCTGCACTTTCTCTCAGAAAAGTGAAGCTAAACAAACACTTCGCGAAGCTCATAACGGTGTTTGTGGTGCTCATCAACCAGGTCCGAAATTACAAGACCGCATTCGAAGAATAGGATATTATTGGCCATCCATGATAGCAGATGCTGTGAATTATGCCAGACGATATAAAGCATGTCAGATTCATGCTGATTTTATTCATCAACCGTCTAAATTCTTGCATCCTACAACAGCTTCTTGTCCCTTCGAAGCTTGGGGCATGGACATTATTGGTCCAATTAATCCTCCTTCTGTCAAGGGACATCGGTTTATATTGGCTATAACCGATTATTTTTCTAAGTGGGCAGAAGCAGTTCCCCTTGTTGAAGTGAAAACATCTAATGTGATTAGCTTCATCAAACACCATGTCATTTATCGCTTCGGGATTCCTCGACGGATAATTCATGACAATGGACCATAATTTGTCAGTCAGGCATTTTATCGATTTTGTGATAAGAATCAAATTCAAAATCTGGCTTCTACGGCTTATAATCCAGCTGCTAATGGTTTAGCCGAAGCTTTTAACAAGACGATCATCAAACTTCTCAAAAAGTTCGTCTTTTCTAATAAACGTGATTGGAATGAGAAACTTGGAGAATGTTTATGGGATTATCGAATGACAGTCTGAACTCCAACCGGTTTTACACCATTTTTATTAGTCTACAGATGCGAAGCTGTCCTTCCATTGGAAATTTAGATTCCATCTCTTCGAATAGCCATTGCTAATGAGCTAACTACAAAGAATAATGATCGCTTATGACTCCAAGAACTTGTAGGATTGGACGAGAAGCGTCTTCAAGCACAGCAGCATATTGAGCTATATCAAGCCCGTATATCTCAAACTTTCAATCGTAAAGTTAAAGAGAGAGTATTCAAGGTCGGTGAGCTAGTTTTAGCCGTTCGAAGACCGATGGTGATAACTCATAAAAGCAGAGGGAAATTCCAAGAAAAATGGGAAGGCCCTTATGTTATCGAGATAGTTTTTTCCAACGGTGCCTATCGGTTATCTAAGCCCAATGGAGATTTACTCATGATGCCGATCAATGGCAAATTTCTTAAGAAGTACTATGTATAAAAAAAGAAAAAAAAAGACACAGAATGAAAATAATTTTTTTTTGTTCAGAACAAAGGATTAAGGATGAGGACCACTACCTTCCTTATTGAATACATAGTCAGCCAATGCATCAAAGATATCATTGCCTGATTTCACAAAAAACTTGCAGGCAGCCATCCTCAGTGCCTCTTCTTCAGGAGTTTTTCCTGGCTCTACTAAGAAAGTGAAGATGTCTTGGGGTGGCTTGGGCGTAGAAGTGACTTCGCCTATTCCGGTTGGGCTTGACACAATTGGCTCAGCAGGGCACATCTCGATGACGTCCTCAACCTTCATGGTGACTTAAGTCTTTTACAGCACGTCCTTGGAAGACATTTCCAATAGGAGAGTGGAAACAAGGATGAAATTTTACAAAGAGTTCTCATCTAATTATAGGAGAGAGCTATTAATGAACCGGTCTTGGAAATCGAAACAACCTTTTCATTCCCGAAAAGACCTATTCATTCATTACATCAGATTCATCCATTTAATTGTGGAATTGAAATGATCTTTCTTTTCCCAAAAGAAACGCTGGTTCATTCATTCTTTCATCGATATTGGCGTATGTTCGTAATGACGTCTGTCTTCTTATTTCCCCAGCTACCAATGTTTGGTTAAGCTGATTACTTGTCTTCTCGGAGCGAAATTTCAATCGTTTTTCCTATCAGTTGATTAAAAAGTTGGATTTGTTATTTATTATGTTTTTATGACCTCTGAATAAATATTAAATCTGCTTGTATTTCCTATATATCATGTCCATTTGGTCTCTGAATAGATATTAATCTATTTTTCTTTGAGTTGTTACAATCTGTCATGTCCATATTACCTCTGATAGTATTGTGTACTCTAAACAAAAAACGAGATTTCATTATCTATCATGTCCATATTACCTATGGATAGATACAATTTATTGAGTTTCAAAGACTTATCATGTCCATATTACCTCTGATAAGTGTTTTCTATCTCATACCTATTGTTTAATTTCAAAATAAATGATAGGATCACAAAACAAATATTTTATTCATTTCTTGAATAAGATAAAAGATTACAAAAGCTCCTTATTTGCCTAAGGCGGAGCAGATATATCTTTCAGCAGTTTTTGGAGCTCTGCTAAATGCTTCTCACGAGAGCCTATTACATTTTCAGTAGATATCTTTCTTCTAGTCTCTGGAGTGCAAAGGGGAGAAAATTTAGCGAAAGTAGCTATTAAATTATCCCTGGCATCATCAAGATGCTTGATAGTAGATTCAGCTCCAAAAACTTATTCCTCCAGAATTGAGCTCTGTGTCAAATATTGGTCACGAGCTGCTATTAATTGCTCCTTCTTAGCTTTCAGACGAGCTAGTTCAGCCTCCACTTCACGAATTTTATATATTATTTTGTTCCTGAATTTTTGTATTCGAATAGTCATAGGCTTCTCTATAACTCTCCAATTGAGGCTTTGCATCAGCCAAGAGAGCATTCTCTTTGGCGACTTTACTGCTATGTTCTCTGAGAGAGTTATTGAAAGTAGTCTCTCGAGCAGTGTATTCAGCTGATAAAGCTTCGTACTCAGCTTGAATAAGACTTTCAGTAGTTTCACTTGTCAACCTCAAATATTCTTCAACGGGTTGCTCAAGTTCTTCTACCACCTTTTCCAATGCATTTGCTCTCTCAACATTATTAAACATGGCAACATTTCTGATAGTGGAAATAATCGCGCCTTTTAAGCTTTCATAACTAAGGCCCCTATTCAGCACCATGTCAATCAAAGCTACCAGTGTCTTGTAAAAAGCTTCAGTATGAATCTCAACTAAGAGATTCATTTCTGCATTGGTGCTTGGAGTTGCAGCAATATCTACCAAGTCTCTTTTCCGAATACTAGGGGTAGATGTGGTGGATCCGGTAGCAGACTGAGATAAAGATGATGTTGTCGTCACTACCATAGCCAACTGATCCCTGGGAGCTTCAGGGGTCACGTCTTTAGTACTTGTTACTCTAGCCATTTTTAGAGTTCCGGTGGCGGTAATTGTGGTGGATGGAATGATAGTTGGAGCAGATGATTCAAGTTCTGGCATTGACTCTTCAGTAACTTGTACTGGATCAGTGGTAATAGCGGAGGATGCTATTAAAATTTCTCCAGTTTTGGTTGATGACTTATGCATGCCTTCATTACCTTCTTCAATTATTAGCTCTGGAGGATCTTCAAGTGCTTCAGTTGTAGGGAATTCTTCTACAGCTGATTCTTCATTAAGATCAGTTCCTTCTTCAGCAGCTTCCTCATCATCTACAGTAAGATCTACTGTAGTTTCCTTCTTATCCTTGTCCTCAGCAGGAAAGGACATTTCTGGTTGAGCCCGTTGTACCTTTATTGATGGAGGACATTCTTCTTGAGACACCACCTCGGGTTCTCGTGCTGCCTCTTCTTGAGCATCTTCTTCTGAAGAAGAAGAAGCCTCCTCCTCAGATTCCTCGTTTTCCTCATAAATATCTTCTTAAGAAGGAGGAGGAGCCACTACCTTAGGGGAAATGATAACACCTACAAAAAATTAAACAAAATAAGTTAAATATACAAAAGTCATAATTTTATACGGATTTTGTATAAATTATATTTACCTAGAGTAGGTGTGGTACGCTCGAAGTACGTGTCATAATCCCCAACACAGTCTTCATCATCAAAATTGAGAGCTGGTTCATCCAATGGAATATGCTCTGGAGTGACGCCTTCAACCGTTTGTGCCTTTTGTGGAAAGGATAAATGAAGTGAAGTGCTAAGGCGTCCTGGAGATAGGATCCCTACAGCTTCAGTTGAGGTGGCTGCTTGGGAGGCTGAAGATCCTTCCCCAGGGTGAACTGAAGAAGATGGTACATGTTGCGGTTCATCCGCCTGAGTGTCGCTCTTTGGAGTAGCGGCTCTTTGTCTAGAAGGTCCTTTGACAGTGACCTTCTTCTTCTTCTTCTCCGGAGTTTTTTCTGGAAGTGTGACGGCTGTACTCTGTTTTCTTTTTCGGTTCTTGCCAATAATAATAGGCTCTGCAGCTTTCTCTCCAATTCCTGTAGGGATGACTTCCAGATATGGATCTAGAACGACAGTATCGTCAGGGATATCTGTTGGTACCCTGACTGGCTCCTCAACATTTCCTTCTTTAGGCCACCTCAGACTACCTCTCATATTGTAGCTATGGGCGAAAGAACGAATTAAAGCATAAAAATGAGCATACGTATAAAGTATACGTAGCTCTGTAGTGCGGGTAGCGGTTGAGACTCTAAATTTGGTACCAGTACGAGCAGTACTAAAATATCTCCAACCCCTAGCACCATCAAGCAGTTTCCTATAGTGACGGAAACTGGTAGAGGGGTTACCAACATGAAGTTGGTCGTACCCAAATTGGCGAGCGAACCTACTGGGTAGATATGGTTCAAACGCACAATTATCTTCATTTTTGTACATCAGATGAGAGGGTCTGATGCACTGAAGCCATCTGAATACTGATGGTGGCAATACAGCTCTTCCTTCGACTTCATCTTCAAATTGAATGCCGAAGCAATCTGCTGGAACTTGTGGCCGAGTACAGAAAAAGTTCTAACCATAAAGTTGAAAACTGCTCGGGTATCTGCCACCGTCGTGGCAGTCCATGTAGCCTTGCTAAATTTTTGGAGGAAGACCTCTGTATCATCGCCTGGGCCTGGTGGCAACAGATTGCAGTTGTGGTGCAATAACCAGCCCATCAAATAAGTATAGGGCATTTCTATCCTGGGAATGCATTTCGATGTGGAGCATTATTGATTAACTCCTCACCGAAAGTCCTCAAACCTGTATTTACTCGGCATATCATTGCCGATAGCAGGTTAATTCTGACTTTAAAAACCAAACGTACTGCTGGCCATAGTACGCTACGGTAGATTCTATCGACAGTACCAGTTCCCGGTACGACCCATCTTCTCAACCATAAAGAAAGGAAGCCTGCTAGCAAGGCTTTCCTAGAGATCTTTTGGCTGCCGTATCTAAGGAAGCTCAAGGCTCCAGTTCCGGCAGGGAACTCTCCAGTCTTGGTGGACAGATATTTTCTTGGAATCTTTCTTTGTCATCCTTGGATATTTTATCCTTATGGAAGAAGAGATACGTTGTCCACTTATTAATGTATGCTAGATGAGATGTACTTTCATGCATTGTAGTACAAATTATGTAGTGGCACATTAATTCTTCATATACCTTAATCAACTGAGAGTTTGTCTCTCTGATTTCAGCAAGTTCCCGGTTGGAGGGAACGTATTCTTCATACGGAGCTTCTCCCTTGGGCAGCTTTGAGATGAATTACATCTCATGAAGTGCAAGACCCATTTTACCTTTTGGGGTCGCAAAAGTTCCAGTTGAACTTATGTATATTTCCATCAGGGCCATGAACAGGTTTCCATTCGGAGGTATACCCTGACTGGTGGAAGCTACCGCTTCATACAAGCCGATGTCTTTCAACTCTGTCTCAAAGTTCTTCATCATCCAAATGCTAATCTGGATCCAGTTTTGGTTGAATGGAGTCAACCATCCCGGCAGCCTGGGGTTTGTCTGAGGATATAATGCAGCAGCCCTTATGAACTTGTTGACGAACATATGGGTCTGCACTAGTTGCATTAAACCTGAATCTTCACTCGGATTAGATCCTAGCATGAGGCCAGAGAAAGAAGTGACACCGCCATTGGGAACGCTAGCAAAATACCCTTATCATTGGCATGATCCCTCTTGAATACGATTCTACCTGGCCTTCAGTGACTGCTGGGAGTCAAATTCTACAGCATTTTTCGAGGGTGGGTGGCATGGATGAATGCTGACAAGGGGTAATCTCTGTCCATGTCAGGGAGATACATGGCTCTATCTCCAGATTTGAACACCCAAGACTCCTTCTTGGGGTGTGTCTGTGACTTACAGTCAATTGCATCCCCAAATAAGAAGGCTGGTTTTACAAATTGTTGTTCCTTCAATGAAGTCAACAATTCTCCATTTATCATGGATAGCAGTATCCTATCCCCTTGGGCAGCTATCAACTGTGCCCTCTTTATGGGGTAATCTGGGTTCGATTGAGGAAATACTACGTGAGACAGATTCTCTAGATAATTTGAGCCCACCATGCCAACTGATGAGCCAAAAACTTCTGCGAGAGGGTGAATTTGTAAGTCCACTGCCAAAAGAAAAAGAAAAATCAAGTTAGTGAAAATCTAATTTTATATCTTTTACGCAGATAAATTGGTCTAAGTTTTAAATACAAAGGGTAAAAAGTTTTAAAAATATAAAAAGTCTTTGTTTTACACAAAGTCTTTCATTTTGTGAGTTTTTACGCTGGCACATTAGATGTGGGCATATTTTAAATTTTACGCTGGCCCATTAGATGTGGGCGTATTTCAAATTTTACGCTGGCACATTAGATGTGGGCATATTTCAAGTTTTACGCTGGCATATTAGATGTGGGTGTATTTTAAATTTTACGCTGGCACATTAGATGTGAGCGTATTTTAGCTTTTACGCTAGCATGTGTGGACATGAGCGTAACTTAAGTTTTACGCTGACACGTATAGACGTGGGCGTATTTCTTAATTTTACGCTAACACATATAAACGTGGGCATATTTCTTAATTTTACGCTGACACGTATAACGTGGGCGTATTTTGATTATCTTAATTTCTACGCTGACACGTATAACGTGGGCGTGAAATCAAAGATTTGGGTCTTCCTCTTCGACGAGTTTTACAGCCAAAGGAGCAATGCTTTACCCCTCATTGGAGGAGCCATGGCGGGGTTGCCTTGCTGAGACACTGCTGATGATCGGACAGGAGTTTGCACGCTGTTGACCGACGAGGAATCGACGGCGGGCTTCTTGCCTTTGCTGCTGCCGGCGACAGATTTTTTTGGGGCCATCGAATTGAATGCAAAAGAGTGACGAGAAAGAGGATTCGAGAAAGCTTGGGAGTACAAAGAAACAAAGTAAAGTTTTCTCTCTCCCCGAAGAACCCGATTTATAGGGAATTTTTGAATCGGTTCGAATTCCAGATTTTACGCCAACTGTTGGATATCCCAACTTTTACGCGGATGACCGTTGGATATCCCAAACTTTACGCTGACTGGTCAAATTCTGAATTTTATGCTTCTGTTCAAAGTGTTTCAAATTTTGAAAATATTTGAAAACTTTGAAGGGGCTCTTGTAGGAGGGTAAAAAGTGCTTTATGGACTGAGTCAAAGAGGTTGGAAGTTTTACGCTAGCTATTTTACGCTAGCTATTTTACGCCAGGGCTAGTCGTTGAATTTTACGCCAGGGACAGACTGTCAGGTCGCATTTAATGCAGAAGATTTGATTTGACAGAATGATTATGCTGACAGCATGCAACACAGAAGTCGAGAAGATCGAATTTTTACCAAACTCAATATTTGTCGTATGGTGTGCAGAGAAGGCTATTTTACGCTCAATAAAATCACTTCTTTTTATGCACGATAGTTATGTGGGCTTTTACGCTCAAGGTTATTGTGAGTGTAAAGTCTATTTGGGCTAAGTTTTACGCTCAAGGCTATTTTAGCCACTTTACGCTGGGAAGTTTTATTTTGGTTGTTTTTACGCCAGTTTGCCACTTTACGCTCGGAGTATATTTTGGGTCATTTTTACGCCCGATCCTTCCTGACTACTTTGGAACGTGGTTTATCCACGTGGCTTTCATGCCATATTTATTGAGGAACGTATGTACGTTCTCCCTATTTTGTTGAAATAATAGGACGCGTGTCAATATATATAGAGGGTGACTTCCATCGTGGGTGACAGTTACCAGCGTAAAAACCCAATTTTGTTGCTTTTTACGCACAATGGGTCAAGTCTATAAATAGACTTATTTTTCACATCAAAAGTATCAAGAGATCAGAGAGACAGGAGAGAATACATAGATCAGAGCCCAGAGACTTTGATTTTCCAGAGCATTTTTCTTCAACTTTTCTTTCAGAACAGAGTGAAGCAAAGCAGGAAAGCATTCGACCTCGCCATCAATGCCCAAGTGCGTCGATACCTTTCTGGTGACTTAGTTCTTCCGGCTGTTCATCTTCTAGCAGTACTCTTCATCATCATTGTATAGTCCAAGGAACAAAGTGATCGCCTTCAGATCAGACTTCCATAGCAATACTTCCCAGAATATTTGTACTTTATGTACTTTTTTTTGTTTTATTTTCAAAGGCCAATTTTAGGCATTTTGTTAAGTGAAACAACGGCCAGGACTACTAGGCTAGCGGCAAAACTCAAAAAAATCCCCCCAACCAGCACCCTCTATGCTAAACATCCTAACTTGGAATGTTAGGGGCCTCGCCAATAAACCCACCTTGAGAAGACTTAATAGTCTCAAGAAAATTCATAAAATCGACATCCTTGTGATTATTGAACCCAAAATAACCCCAAACAAACTCAGATCCATCCAGCTACAGTTAGGCTTCGCTTCGGCTATTGTCGGCTGTCAAGACATTTGAATCTTTTTTACTACTGACGTAAAAATCGACATCATCTACGACGCGAGTCAAACCCTCTCGTGCTAGGTGGAACATCCTATGCTTTCCTCACGCTCCCTCTTGTCTACCATCTATGGCAGTTGCGACATTCCTGAACGTAGGCAAATGTGGGAAGACCTGCTGAACACCCACCGGAACAATAGCAATCACCCCTGGCTCTGTGTCGAAAATTTCAATGTTATTACTTGCAGTAAGAAAAAATCGAAAGGTCGACCCCCACCCCCATCGGCCATCCACGACTTCACGAGCTTCATCTTTAACGCTCACCTGTCCCCCGTCCACTTCAACGGCAGCGCCTTCACCTGGTGCAATATGCAAGAAGGCGTTCGAAGTCAATACTCTTGCTTAGACCGTGCCCTCCTCAACTCGAAGTGGTCAGACATGGAGATATCTCTAATCTCTCGTACCTTAATGCCACCGAGTCGGATCACTCGTCTTTTCTCATTGAAATTAGCAGTAAATCGAAACAAATCAAGAAAAGCTTCCGTTTCCTCGACTTCTGGAGCCACCACCCACAGTTTCAGAATATCGTTGCCGCCGCCTGGAGCAATATTGATACCCTTGACCCTCTTGTCCGAGTTGCAAAGAAACTCAATGCTACCAGGAAAGCCCTCACCGTTTGGAGCAAGGAAGCATTTGGAGATATTTTCCTGGCCGTCCATACCACTAAGGATGAGGTTACCCACGCGAAAGCTTTCTTCACTATTGACAGATCTCTTACCGCCAGGACTTCCCTGAACCTTACTAGAGCACTGCTAAAATTTTGGTTGAAAGTCGAGACTGAATTCTTGAAACAAAAAGCTAGACTGACCTAGGACAGTAAGAGAGACAAAAACACTAGTTACTTCCATGCCTGCGTCAAGGGGCGCAGACAACAGCTCAACCTTCACCAGAGAGCAGACGAGAACGGACATATGATCAAAGATCAATGTGGTATCCAATTGGCTGCTGCTAACTTCTACTCCTGGTTGTTCACTAAAGAACCCATTTTAAGGGATGTGGATTTCATCGCGGAGATCCCACAGCTGGTTGACGTCAGAGACAACAACCGGCTGGAGCTCCTCCCTTCTGAACAAGAGGTCAAAGATGCAGTATGGGCTCTTGACGAACACAGCACACCCGGACCTGACGAATTCTCTGGTGTGTTCTTCAGATCGTGCTAGGACATTATCAAGCCGGACATCCATGAGGCGGCCATTGCTTTTTTCCAAGGAGCCAGGTACCCCAGATCTATTTTCTGTGCTAACCTGATTCGCATTCCCAAGCAGCAAAATTCGAAAACCTTCAAAGACTTTCAGCCTATAAGCCTCTGCACCTTCACTAACAAAATCATCTCCACGATTATTGCCAACCGCATGACCGAGATCCTCTCCAAAATTATTTTCGATGAGCAGAGTGGCTATGTTCGCGGCCGAAACATCCTTCACAACATTTTGATGGCCCAGGAAAAGATTACTGTTGGCCCATTGGTCATGGTCAAACCTGATTTTAATAATTGATCAAACTCTGTCTCAATATACGGAGCTACTCAGATGTTTACTCATTTTTTTACTTTTATTGAGTCTAAAAATATATTGTATATCGAGTCGTACTGGCAAATAGGATATCTAAAATTATTTTCAAAAATAACCTATGTTTTCAAAAACATCCCTTATTTACAAAAGCTTCTGAAGGATTTCAAAAAGCCCAAAAATTATTTTTGAAAAACCCTGACCAACCCTGACAGAAATCGGCCCGAGTTTGGCTAGAGTTCGTTTGATTTTTGAATATTTGAAAACTTGGTCTTCCTTCTGTTATGAATTTTTATAAGAATTTTTCATAGAGTTCTGTCCGAATTCTACCAGAGTTCTGCCTTTGGAAAGACTATAAATAGAGAAGAATTCTAATCATTTCAATCACTCATTCACTTTCATCTCTTCTCTTCTAAGCTTACGTTTCTATTACAAAGAGTTCTAAAAAGCTTTTATTTTCAAATTTCAAGCCAGTTATAATTCTCTAGTCAATTTGCCGGTACGGTGTGGTTTAGAAGATTTCAGAGAAATTGTAATCAGAGGCTTGATTGAAGAAAGACTCTTCAAAATTGAAGTTGGTCGAGTTCTTCGTATCAAACCTCGCGTTTGTAGAAGTTGCAAGGACTTCATATAAAAACTTGCAAGATTTTTTAATAGTGGATTCAACTGGAAGCTAGAGTTCTTCCGACTGGACTAGTCCTCACAAGAGGGAAACCAGTATACATCACTGTGTTTGCGTTTGTCTTCTGATCTCATTTCTTTTACAGTTATTGTTTTATGATTATTGATTTAATTTTGTGATCTTACTGCTAATAAGTTTTTAATTAGCAATATTCTATTGCCTACTCTATTCACCCTCCCTCTAGAGTATTATTCTACTTTACGACTTCGTTCCTACAATTGGTATCAGAGCGGGTTATGCAGGTAAAGCAAGGTAAAATTATAGTTATATTCAATTATTCTTAACTGCTATATAGATCATAGTACAACGCATGGCAACTGTGAAATTTACAAGTGAAGGCCAAGCCATAAACAGACCTCCACTGTTTGACGGCACAAACTACACTTATTGGAAAACACGGATGAGTTTCTTCTTAAAATCTCTTGATTTTGACTTATGGTCTATAGTTATTGATGGCTACAAAAAGCCTTCTCTTATTACTGTTAAGGGAGTTTTAGTTGATTAACCCCATGATAAATATACTAAGAATAACAAGAAAAAGGCCAGCCTTGACGCACGTGCTATTAACGCTTTGTTTTATGCTTTAGACAGAACTGAGTTTAACGCGTGTCTACTTGCACAACATCGAATGAAGTATGGAAACTTCTCGAAGTATCCCACGAAGGAACAACACAAGTCAAAGAGTCAAAGATCAGTAGACTTACTCAAGAGTACGAGACGTTCAAGATAAAGCCAAATGAATCCGTCACTTAGATGTTTACAAGATTCCTGGATATTGTAAATCCTTTGTCTTTATTAGGCAAAGAATACGGTAATCATGAGAAGATTCGCAAACTTCTACGAGATCTCAGAAAGAACTGGATTCCAAAGGCTACAGCAATCATTGAAGGAAACGACCTCTCAATAATGTCTCTGGAAACACTCATGGGTAAGATACTCACTCACGAGTTGGAACTTCAAGACTTTAAAGATGCTACACCAAAGGAGAAGTTAGAGAAGTCGATCGCTTTTAAGGCTCAACATAGAAGAACTGTCGAAGATTATTCTGACGACAATGACTCTGACTCTGAAGATCAAGCTCTTCTGGTAAGAAAATTCAAGAAGTTCATGAGATTCAACAGAAGAACAAAAGACAGCAACAACAAAAACAACGAGGAAGATCCTATTTGCTACGGATGTAAGAAGAAAGGACATATGAGGAAAGATTATCCAACAGCATCATCATCAACCAAAAAAATAGCAAATATGACAAAGGCTACCTGAAGAGATCTACATCAAGAAAGTACGCCAATACATGCATATGGTATGAAAGTGAAGCCAGCAACTCAGAAGATGAACAATCGAATGACGTTGTAAATATATGCTTGATGGCTTGCGATCAGGTAACCACTAATCCTCTGTTTGATCCTTATAATGATTTCACCTTTGAGCAACTAGGAGAGGCTTTCAGTGACCTGTTAAATAGCAACAAAAAACTGCGTAATAAATATGAAACCTCTAAGAAGGTACTTAAAGAGTACAAAGGTGAGATAGGAAGACTTACCGACCAACTAGCTAATGTTAGAAATAATGTTTCTTCTAGTGAGTCTAGTGAGCTTGCTTCTATTAAGCTGTTGTTATATTAGACTACCAAGTTGTCCGAAGAAAAAGACTATCATCCAGCTAAAGGAAGACCTATCTAAGGAGAGAAAGAGTCTCCAGTGTGCCCAAGTCAGAATGGAAACACATACATCTGACTTTACTAGATTATATGACAACTCCAAAAAGTTGGAAATTAGTTTAGGAAAACGGCCTGAAGTTGTTGCTTTCTATTCTAACACGTGTTAATTACCGAATCATCAGAACACAACCAAACCAAACACTGTCAAACCAAACCATACCAAACTACTGCCGAAGAAGACTAATAGGCATATATTTTTCTATACTAGAAAACCGAACCTACCAATCATGCACCTCACACAACTTTCAACACTCAACATGCAAAATGTCATTATTGTGGCCTCATTGGTGATATATCCTCTGCATGTGGAATCAGAAAGTTAGTAGATTTAAATGTTTATGCATGGATACCGAAGACTAACATGTCAGGACCCTACAAGAAATGGGTACCAAGAGTTTCATCTACAAATTGTTTTGTAGGTGGGACGCCCTTCACATGCTAGAAGTGTAAAACCCCTATTTTTTTAAATTATTTTTATTATTTTAATAGACTTCAAATTTAAGTTATGCAATTTATGATTTTTATTATTTATTGCATTAGAAATGACCTTAGCCATTGTTGAATTTTGGAACACAAGACGACCATGAATTTTGGCACGAAAGATGTAGCAGTGTATTTTGACCAGTATATTAGCCATGTCGTGGGAGGCCTAGCCATAGTTCAGTCCGAACTAGGAAAACCAGGCCGAGTTGTGAAATAACATATTTTAAATATTTTATTTAGATATTATTTTATATAGTGATTTTTAGATGATCCGGGTTGTCCAAACCAGTCCGAATTGGGCCCGAACCAATTTTAAGCCCATGTAGGCATGTGGTGGGACCAAGATGGCCATGTAGAAATATTTCATGTGTGTACAAATATTTTAAATAATTTTGAGACTTGTTGAATATTTATTGACTTTTGGTACAAAATTTATATTTTAAAATATTTTACAAGATGGTATAATTTTCTGGACCCACACATGGGTGAGCGGTAAAGTTCACCCAATGGGACGATTATTATTATTTTATTATAATTTAAGTTATTTCATGGAGATTAAAATATGTTCATTTTATTTAGTTATTATTATTATTATTATTATTGAGATTGATTTATTGTAAGATGAATTTATATATATATATATATATATATATATATATATATATATATATATATATATATATATATATATATATATATATATATATTCAATATTTGGATATCTGATATTTAAAGTGTTATTTGTACTTAAATAATTTTTGGATATATATTTATAAAATTTGAAAAGATTTAGATAAGAAGAAGAAATGAAAAAGGGAAAAGAATAAGAAAAGAAAAAGAAAAAGAAAAAGAAAAGAAAAAGAAAAAGAAAAAGGAAAAAAATTAAATAAAATCCACCCACCCACGTGAGTGGGCGGGCCCCCCACCCTCACATTGTTGGCTGCTACAGCAGCATTTCCGCGAGCAAATACATGGGCCATAGTAACTTATTATTAGTAATATTAGGTTTTCATCTGAACTTGCTATATATGTAACTTTTTCCACAAGCCTCAAAACCCTAATCTTCCAAAACGAAAATTGAGGCTGATCATACCCTCTTCGGCTACGAATTCGTTTCACCAGCGACGGAGCTTTGTGCGCGACGAACGGAGCATCGGAAGTCAGCCCCGCGTCACCCACAGAGCAGTTTTTCCACTCAAGGTACCCTACTTCCCTACGACGTAACTTTTTGCTCGTAACTCCGAATTCCGATCCGTAAAATGATCTGGAAAGTAGACTTGACCCTCTTCGAGATTCCTGAGGTGGATTTCGACATGGCCATCCAACTTGCTCGAAAAATCGAGACGAAGTTGGAGAAAAATCTACTTTTCTGAATATTAAAAACTGTTTCAAAACACTAACTTGTCGGCCACTTTTCTCGCTGTCCATTAAAGCCTCGTAAAAAGTAATTGAAGGTAGTCAAAGATAACCTAACCGAGATTGTAACGCACCTTTTGGATTCACTTTTCATCTAGTATGTAGAAAGTTACACGTTAAAGTTTTCCAAAAAATTGTAAATTCTGTTTTCAAAAATTAGAAAAATACTCCGATACGACGTCCGTCCCGACAAACCGGGTGACGTGGTCACGCACTATATTCATATAAAGATGCGTATGGATGTTGTCGACGTGTGGGAACTGACGGAACCCGATTTTGTTGCATATGCGCGACGAAATCAGTACGTATCCGTCGAGATACCCCCGTATCGACCCTTTGCAAATTAAGTCACAACGTTGTGCACACTCATCATATCGCGATAAAACTTGTGCCATTGGACTCGAAATATTTTTTTGGTCCTGTGAACCAAGTTTGGTCCGATTCTTAGACCGTTGATCGGGACGCTATTTTGGCGGGCCCACAATCCCACTCAACGGGCGATTTTGTGCACAGCCCACCGGAATCCAAAATTGGACATACCGTTGGGTTCGTCTCATCAAAATAAATCTGTAGACATGTAGTTTGATGACTTTAGAGACTGTAGGTTCTGACGCGTATTTTGGTGCAAAGCTGGTCCAATGGCGGACATCGTTTTGATCCGAAATTACGATTTTGCCCCTGTTCCAGAATTTAACTTTTGGACAGGCGTTTCCTAAGTATATCTTATATTCCAAACTCGTTCGTGATGTTTGTTGCAGCATCCGGAGTCATCTGCAGGATTTGACTTTCTTGCTTTGTTTATTTTGCCGGTTCGAGCTACTAGATTATTCCCTTTGCATATAATCTCAGGCAAGATACCTTGCCATTATACTGTTTATATTCAGTTGCATTTTATTACATATCACTGTTCATTATTTCCAGTTCTTGCAGTTCTTGATTTATTGTCTGCACAGTGATATTAGATATACTTTGTTATTATCCTTTGATTGCATAAGGACTTAGAGTTAAGAGACTACCGTTGTAGTGTATTGCATATACCTTGACACCGTTGTACCGCGAGGATGTGTGAGATGAGTAGCATGTAGAGGTTCTTGCGTGTGGGCTGATCCCCCATGCGCATGCGTTAGGGCTAACTGCTAATAGAGGCGTGTTAGGAGACTTAGCAGTTAGTAGAGGTACATGGTCGTAGATGCGACTTGATAGGTACATTGGGTGGACAGAACATTACCTGACGTATGGGCTTCTATGCACTTCCCTTATTACCTGTGCGCTCCGCCGGAGACGCAGGCTCCAGGTGCCCTCTGACGTTATCCAGAGCGTTATGGACATAGCCCCTTGCACATGATGCCCTCTGACGATCTTCGAACGTTACGGACGTAGGCCCCTGGTGCCCTATATGGGGACTATGCCGATCCCATTTACAGCCAAGGCTCATGCGTCGAAGGATTGTTTCTCAAAATTGCATGTTCACTTTAGTATGGTTAGAGTACCTTATTTATGTCTTGTCACTTTCTTTGATTGTGGCATATTTTATATTCAGTATTTATATGGCAAATTTATTGTATCTTGTTACGTCCCTCTGAGGACCTGGTTATCTCTCCAAGTGTGTGCTTCTGTGATTTTACAGGAGTTCTAGCCAAGGCCGTGATCTTCTCTATTCTTTCGAAGACGATTGCGCTTGGTTCATCTCGTTATTTTATCGATCACTTCTTGTACATTTTATTTGAGATAGTTGGTAGTAGACTTTGTCTCCGCCCAACGATTGTATACATGACAAATTCAAAGTTGCTTTTATATCATTTATTTATCTAGTGGATGAGATTTAGTTATTATGGTTCTACTACATTTTACAGCTTATGTATACATACAAGGTTTCCATATATTGGGGTGTACTTTGTATGTATGCAGCTGGCATGGACACGTGCCTAGTCCTAAGTATTTTAGGACTGGGGCATTACATGTTTTTGTGGTGGCCCATGCAGGTCGAGTTTGTCACTTCGGTTACGTAATTGTACCGATGTGAGCCTGCAACATAGGATTAGAATCTAGGAATCTCATCCATACAGTTTGACCTCTTTCCTTGACTTCAAATTCCGAACTCTCGTTCGACTTCCTTGAATTGCATCTTGCTTGATTCCTTTCTACCGTTGATTCTTATTTTCGTGCTTAGTATTAATTAGGAAGATGACTACACTAGTATATGCTTATAGGCCAAACACATGGCTAGAATGGTTATATTGGCAATTGGAATACATTCAAGACTAATTGAGTTAAAAAGGGGCTTTTCTTGTGTGAATTAATGATTAGTAATTTGTAAAGTAGGATACTACCACGGAAGGTTTTTATCTTGAGATTTCTAAATAGTAAACACCAGAGGATTTATAGAATTTTATACTTGGTTTAAGAAATTGATTGGCTTTTTGAGATTTGATATTTATGATTTATTGGGTTATAGTTATACATCCTTGCACAAGTATAAAAAATTGATTTGCTTTTCGAGTTGTGATATTTATAAGTTTTGGGAGATAGATATACATCTTTGAACAAATATAAAATTTATTTGATTTTCGAGTTTTGATGTTTATGATTTATTGTATTATAGTTATATACCTTTGAATAGTTATAAATTTGGTTTAAAAATGATCTTAGCTTTTAAAAATGGCCATAGGAATTATTTAAATTTGCGTTGTACAACTTGTGATTTCGTGTTTAGTAAATTTTAAATTTTTAAGTGGAAGTAATGACGGTAAATTTTGGTTTAAAATACTTGAAAGTTATGAAAACAATTTTTGAGAATTTTTCTTTATTTTAAATTGTGTCCTATGATTGAGGATTTACAAATCTATTTAGATTTTTGGTAAAAAAGAAAAAGAGATTTTGACTGATAAGATTATTTAAAAATTTAGTTTAATGTAGGATTGCTAATATTAAAAAAAAATTTTGGAAGAATTTCGAAGGATGTGATGGAAAGTTATTTTGATTGATTAAAGGAAGTTACCATTTAAAAGTTGAGATTTTGTTGCATAACTTAGCATGAATAGAAGTTAAAATTGATGAGAGCATTGAGCTTAAATTTTGAGATTGCTTTTAATATGCTAAGAGTTTTATTACGAGTTATTTGAAAATTTTAGAGTGTTAAATTTTTGATTGATGGTGAAATTTTTATGGATTTGTAAATTATGAATTCTTGAGTTGAATAGTTGAATTTAAACGTTAATTTTGGAAAAGGTTAGTAGTAACGTGATAAAATTTTGCTTTGAGATTTTATGAGAGTGATTTAAATTTTTATGATGAATTTGAACAGCTTGGAGTGAATACAAATTTTGGTGGTTTATTTTTGAAAGTTTATTTTTGAAACTTTTTGGAGGAAACTTGAGTTTAATTTTAGTGGTAGGCCCCAAGATAACCCTACTGAGTATTCCACACTAATTGTCATGTCACCCATGACCATGATAGTAGTATATACACAAGTGTTGTTAGTCATCTACCAAGCTATGTGATTATATTTCCACCTTGACTTACTCTACCTTCCTTCAATTCTAGATCTTTTAATTGCGACCTTTTAACCCATTTGCATTTGAATAATGATTTAATGGTTCCTTGAATGTATTCATTTAGAAGACTACCTTCTCACTAGCACTGTGCCCCTAAATTATTATTTTTATTGGATTCTTTAATTAATTTTATTTCATGCTTTAACTTGATCTTCTTTATTTTTGTGCATTAATTATCACCCCATGAACTCCCACTTTCTATTTTGATCTTCTGGCGTCCCTTACCGTGACTTAGATATTTAGAGTACAACACTAGACTTTTTCTTCCAACAAATTCCATATGTAAGGCCTAGACAAGCCCACCTTCACGTAGATATATCATGTCCCACCAAAACACGTCTGCTTGTACTCTAATTTTTGATATGACCTTATGGTCAAAATGGCCAAACTATAATCTTTACCATGATACCGATATATTTTTGACCACTGATAGGGATTCAACCTCGACTCAATTCTTTCGACTCGATATGTGATTTTGTCCTACTTAATTCCTTAAATGCTAACCTTGTGCTTTATCTTGATTGCTTGACCCGTTGTCCCATCAGACTACTAGTTTAACTCTTGTAAGTTGGGTAGAATACCTCACCACCTAGCAAACCTTTTTCCTCATGAACCACATTGGTAAGTTCACTCAGACCATAAATTCAGAGGACCCTACCTTATCTAGTCTACCAAGCCATAAATAAAGAAACACTAGAACAACTGTATAGGCCCACACTTCGGGCGAGCCTTGATTTTAAAAGATCTTGGACTATTTTAAATTTCTTCATCAGTACCTTCCTTGCTCATATTTTGACAATCTTATGCTGCTATGGTAGCTTCAGTTTTGCAAGCTTATTGTTTTTCCAAGCTTGATCATGACATATTTTATTGGGTGCACCCACTAAACATATTGTCTAATCAGAACCGGTGCATGAGGGTCTGATCAACCTATTGTACTTTGGTTCGCTTATCATATCTTATTCTATGCGGATGGAGACATAGTTAAACCTACCTTAGGGTCTCTTCCGCGACAACCTTACAATCATCTTCTGAATTATTTTTGCCTTCTATGAACCCCGCAATTCGTACTCAATATAAAACACCGTCTTTGAAACCTTTGTTGTTCTTGTCTTTTACTTATTTTGGAAAGGCAAGGCACTGTACTTGCTAAGATAAACTCAAGGTATCATCTTTGGTTGTCCAATCGGTTAATTATACACGAAATGTAGATAGCCACCGACCGACTCATGTGGCTAAATCCTCGCCTTTAACTACTCCTCATTTCTCAACCCTAGAATTATTATCGTGTCCTTCCAATTGTTCTTAAGCACTCGAGAATGATTCAAATCGTTCACTTAAATCAAACTCTCAATCGAGGCGATTAGTCTCCAGTTTCTCTCAAGAAACCATATCTCCCAAACGTCTAATTATTCTTTTTGATCTACTCAATCCCTTATTACTCTCCAATTTGGATTATCGAAATTTTGTTACCATAACTGGCAACCCTTATTCAATTCCATAACCATGATATATTTTTGTATATATTGACTCCACAATTTTCTATTGCACGGTGGTGTTGAACGACGTTTTATTCGTCTCCTCCAAAATTTAATTGTATTTTGGTATTGACGAACTCTTCCTATCCCTCAACCCTACTAATCCTAAATTTCGAGGACAAAATTATTGTAAGTTGGGTAAGATGTAAAACCCCTATTTTTTTTAAAAATTATTTTTATTATTTTAATAGACTTCAAATTTAAGTTATGCAATTTATGATTTTTATTATTTATTGCATTAGAAATAACCTTAGCCATTGTTGAATTTTGGAATACAAGGCGACCATGAATTTTGGCACGAAAGATGTAGCAGTGTATTTTGACCAGTATATTAGCTATGTCGTGGGAGGCCTAGCCATAGTTCAGTCCGAACTAGAAAAAATAGGCCAAGTTGTGAAATAACGTATTTTAAATATTTTATTTAGATATTATTTTATATAGTGATTTTTTAGATGATCCAGGTTGTCCACACCAGTCCGAATTGGGCCCGAACCAATTTTAAGCCCATGTAGGCATGTGGTGGGACCAAGATGGCCATGTAGAAATATTTCATGTGTGTACAAATATTTTAAATAATTTTGAAACTTGTTGAATATTTATTGACTTTTGGTACAAAATTTATATTTTAAAATGTTTTACAAGATGGTATAATTTTCTGGACCCACACATGGGTGAGCGGTAAAGTTCACCCAATGGGACGATTATTATTATTTTATTATAATTTAAGTTATTTCATAGAGATTAAAATATGTTCATTTTATTTAGTTATTATTATTATTATTATTATTGAGATTGATTTATTGTAAGATGAATTTATCTATATATATATAAAAAATAAAAATAAATAAATATATATATATATATATATATATATATATATATATTAAATATATATATATATATATATATGTATATATATTTAAATATATTAAATATTTGGATATGTGATATTTAAAGTGTTATTTGAATTTAAATGATTTTTGGATATATATTTATAAAATTTGAAAATATTTAGATAAGAAGAAGAAATGAAAAAGGGAAAAGAATAAGAAAAAAAAAGAAAAAGGAAAAAGAAAAAAAATTTAAATAAAATCCACCCACCCACCTGAGTGGGCGGGCCCCCCACCCTCACATTGTTGGCTGCTACAGCAGCATTTCCGCGAGCAAATACATGGGCCATAGTAACTTATTATTAGTAGTATTAGGTTTTCATCCGAACTTGCTATATATGTAACTTTTTCCACAAGCCTCAAAACCCTAATCTTCCAAAACGAAAATTGAGGCTGATCATACCCTCTTCTCCAACGAATTTGTTTCACCAACGACGGAGCTTTGTGTGCGTCGAACGGAGCATCGGAATTCAGCCCCGCGTCACCCACGGAGCAGTTTTTTCACTCAAGGTACCCTACTTCCCTACGACGTAACTTTTTGTTGTAACTCCGATTTCCGATCTGTAAAATTATCTGGAAAGTAGACTTGACCCTCTTCGAGATTCCCCAGGAGGATTTCAACATGGCCATCCAACTTGCTCGAAAAATCGAGGCAAAGTTGGAGAAAAATCCACTTTTCTGAATATTAAAAACTGTTTCAAAACACCAACTTGTCGGCCACTTTTCTCGCTGTCCATTAAACTTTCGTAAAAAGTAATTGAAGGTAGTCAAAGATAACCTAACCGAGATTGTAACGCACCTTTTGGATTCACTTTTCATCTAGTATGTAGAAAGTTACACGTTAAAGTTTTCCAAAAAATTGTAAATTTTGTTTTCGAAAATTAGAAAAATACTCCGATACGACGTCCGTCCCGACAAACCGGGTGACGTGGTCGCGCACTATACGCATCAAAAGACGCGTATGGATGTTGTCGACGTGTGGGAACTGACGGAACCCGATTTCGGTGCATATGTGCGACGAAATCAGTGCGTATCCGTCGAGATACCCCCGTATCGACCCTTTGCAAATTAAGTCACAACGTTGTGCACACTCATCATATCGCGATGAAACTTGCGCCATTGGACTCAAAATATTTTTTTGGTACTATGAGCCAAGTTTGGTTCGATTCTGAGACCGTTGATCGGGACGCTATTTTGGCGGGCCCACAATCGTACTCAACGGGCGATTTTGTGCACAGCCCACCGGAATCCAAAATTGGACATACCGTTGGGTTCATCTCATCAAAACAAATCCGTAGACATATAGTTTGACGACTTTAGAGACTGTAGGTTCTGATGCGCATTTCGGTGCAAAGCGGGTCCAACGGCGGACATCGTTTTGATCTGAATTTACGATTTTGCCCCTGTTCCAGAATTTAACTTTTGGACAGGCGTTTCCTAGGTATATCTTATATTCCAAACTCGTTTGTGATGTTTGTTGCAGCATCCAGAGTCATCTGCGGGATTTGGCTTTCTTGCTTTGTTTATTTTGCCGGTTCGAGCTACTGGATTAATCCCTTTGCACATAACCTCAGGCAAGATACCTTGCCATTATACTATTTACATTCAGTTACATTTTATTACATATCACTGTTTATTATTTCTAGTTCTTGCAGTTCTTGATTTTTTGTCTGCACAGTGATATTAGATATACTTTGTTATTATCCTTTGATTGCATAAGGACTTAGAGTTAAGAGACTACCGTTGTCATGTATTGCATATACCTTGACACCGTTGTACCACGAGGATGTGTGAGATGAGTAGCATGTAGAGGTTCTTGCGTGTGGGCTGATCCCCCATGCGCATGCGTTAGGGCTAACTGCTAATAGAGGCGTGTTAGGAGACTTAGCAGTTAGTAGAGGTACATGGTCGTGGATGCGACTTGACAGGTACATTGGGTAGGGTGAACATTACCTGACGTATGGGCTTCTATGCACTTCCCTTATTACCTGTGCGCTCCGTCGGAGACGCAGGCTCCAGGTGCCCTCTGACGTTATCCAGAGCATTATGGACGTAGCCCCTTGCACATGATGCCCTCTGACGATCTTCGGACGTTACGGACGTAGGCCCCTGGTGCCCTAATATGGGGACTATGCCGATCCCATTTACAGCCAGGGCTCTGCGTCGAAGGATTGTTTCTCAAAATTGCATGTTCACTTTAGTATGGTTAGAGTACCTTATTTATGTCTTGTCACTTTCTTTGAATGTGGCATATTTTATATTCAGTATTTATATGGCATGTTTATTGTATCTTGTTATGTCCCTCTGAGGACCTGGTTATCTCTCCAGATGTGTACTTCTGTGATTTTACAGGAGTTCTAGCCAAGGTCGTGATCTTCTCCATTCTTTCGAAGACGATTGCGCTTGGTTCGTCTCGTTATTTTATCGATCACTTCTTGTACATTTTATTTGAGATAGTTGGTAGTGGACTTTGTCTCCGCCCAACGATTGTATACATGACAAATTCAAAGTTGCTTTTATATCATTTATTTATCTAGTGGATGAGATTTAGTTATTATGGTTCTACTGCATTTTACAGCTTATTCGCAATACAGCTTATTCGCTTTTATATCATTTATTTATCTAGTGGATAGAAGGTTTCCATATATTGGGGTGTACTTTGTATGTATGCAGCTGGCATGGACACGTACCTAGTCCTTAGTATTTTGGGACTGGGGCGTTACAAGAAGCAAATGGATCCTCAACAGCGGTTGCTCACGGCACATGACCGGTGATGCATCATTATTCGCAATACTGTCGAAGAAGAGTAAAGAAGGATACGTCTCCTTCGGTAATAATTTAAGAGGGTACATAATCGGTATCAGTGATATTGGTGAGTCTCCCTACCCTGTGATTAAAGTTGTCTGTCTAGTTACCGAGTTAAAACATAATCTGCTCAACATAAGCCATTTAGCTGATCACGGTTATGGCATTAACTTCGTCAAAGACAAATGTACTATAGTTGATAGCTCAACTGGTAGTACTATCTTTGAAGGTATCAGGGTAAACAACATATATATTTTCTATCTATTAGAAGATGCTAACAAAGCAGGTAGATGCTTGATGGCCAAAAGCATTAAGAGTCAACTATGGCATATGAGACTCGGTCATACAAATATAGACACAATTTCAAGACTATCCACTGAGAAGTAGGTACGCGGCTTACCGGATAAATCTTTCAAGAAGGATACGGTATGTAGCGAATGAAAAGAATAAAGCTATTTGATCCGTCTTTAAGTGCAAGAATGTTGTAAGTACCACTAGACCTCTAAAATTATTGCATATGAATTTAATTGGACCTAGTAGAATTGCTAGTTTAGGTGGTAAGTTATATGCATTTGTCATTGTAGATGATTTCTCTAGATATACATGGGTATATTTTTTTGCACGCAAGAAGGATACTTTGTCAGAATTCGTCACCTTTTGCAAGAAAGTACAGAATGAAAAAAGGTTTCATGATTACTCATATTCCTAGTGATCATGGCGACGAATTTAAGAATGCAGAGTTCAAGCAATTCTGTGACACACACGGTTATTTGTATGAGTTTTCCTGCCCTAGGTGTCCACAACAAAATAGAGTTGTGGAACGTAAGAACAGGACTCTATCTGAAATGGCTAGAGTAATATTGAACCAGTTTAGTCTACCTAGATACTTTTGGGCTGAAGCTGTCAATACAGCGTGCTATGATCTCAATAGGGTTCTGATTCGACCTATATCGAAGAAGACCCCTTATGAGTTATGGTTTGATAGAACACCCACTGTTTCATATTTCAAGGTATTTGGTTGTATGCTTTATTCTTAATACTAAAGACAACTTGAGTAAATTTGATGAAAAGGCTGATGAAGGTATCTTTTTAGGTTATGCGGCAAAGAGCAAAGGGTACAGAGTCTTCAATAAGAGAACCATGATCATCGAAGGATCAATTAATGTCAAGTTTGATGAACTAAATCAACATTCAGACGATGACGATGATGAAGACGCAAGTACACCAAGTACAGCTACTACAAAACCTTCACACAAAGATACAGAACCTTCATACGAAGCACCAGTTGAGCCTCCAAGCAAACCTCCATACTCAGCACCAGCTGAGTCTTCAAGCAAATCACATACAGAACCAGAAGTCGGAGCCAGCAATCCTGAGGATATGCCAAAAGAGATGAGATTCTTGGCGGATCATCCAAAGGACTTGGTAATTTATGAGATTACCAAGGGTGTAAGTACTCGTTCCTCTAATAAAGATATAGCTTCCTATGTTGCTTTTATCTCACAGCTTAAACCCAAAAACATTGAAGAAGCATGTAGTGATAATTTTTGGTTAGATGCTATGCAAGAGGAATTAAACCAATTCGAACGGAATCAAGTTTGGGAACTTGTACTCAAGCCCATTGATCATCCGGTCATTGGCACCCATTGGGTATTCTAAAACAAATTGAATGAGAATGGTTTAGTGACTCATAATAAGGCTCGACTCGTAGCTCAAGAATACAATCAAGAAGAAGGTATCGACCACGATGTGACTTATGCCCCAGTTGTGAGATTAGAATCCATTCATATGTTATGTACATTTGCATGTTTTTATAATTTCAAATTATTTTAAATGGATGTTAAAAGCACATTTTTAAATGGTTTTATAAAAGAATAAGTTTATGTAGCTCAACCTCCAGGTTTTACTAATTTCAAAAATCCTGATTATGTTTTCAAGTTGAAGAAAGCCTTATACGTTTTGAAACAAGCCCATCGTGCTTGGTACGATCGTCTAAGCTCTTTTCTACTTGACAACAATTTTTCAATGAAAAAGGTTGACACTACACTGTTTATAAAATCTTTGAATAGCAATCTTCTTTTGATTCAAATCTATGTAGATGATATTATTTTTGGATCCACTGATGAATCTCTTTGTCAAGAATTTTCAAAGTGTATGCAGAATGAGTTTGAGATGAGCATGATGGAAGAGCTGAAATTCTTTCTCAGACAAATCAAACAAACCAACAATGGGACGTTCATAAATCAAGCAAAGTACACAAAAGATTTACTAAAGAAGTTCGACCTGAAAGCAGTCAAACCACTTATCACTCCAATGGCGCCTTCAACCAAACTTGATATTGATGAACAAGGCAAATCCGTCGATATACATAAGTATCGAGGTATGATCGGTAGCTTACTGTAGTTAACTGCTAGTTGAACTGATATTATGTTTAGTATTTGCATGTGTGCACATTTTCAAGCCAATCCTAATGAATCACATCTGTGCATAGTTAAGAGAATCTTCCGATACCTTAGTGGAACTTCTTTTGTCGGCTTATGGTATCCTAAAACAACGTCATTTGACCTAATCGGTTATTCTGATGCTGATTTTGCTGGATGTAAAGTAGATACTAAAAGTACCAGCGGTACATGTCATTTCCTAGGAAAAGCCCTAGTCTCTTTGTTTAGCAAGAAGCAAAATTTTGTCGCATTATCAACAACTGAGGCTGAGTATATCGCCGCAGGACGTTGTTGTGCACAAATTTTATGGATGAAGCAAACTTTAAAAGACTTTGGCTTACACTTCACACACATACCCATTTTCTGTGATAACACTAGTTCTATTAATTTGACTAAGAATCCAATATGTCATTCTCGTACTAAGCGTATCGAGATTCGACATCATTTTCTTAGAGATCATTAACAAAATGGAGATATAGATCTTGTATACATAGACACACAGAATCAATTGGCTGACATTTTCATAAAACCTCTAGCGGAAGATCATTTTAAATATTTACGTCGAGAATTAGGAATTTTAGATGTCAATAATATTAATTAATTTTGTTTTATTAATTAATTTTGTAATACTCAATAACTATTTCGAGACAAGCCTACAAAGTGTCTGTCTGTCACCACGACTACGGTCGAAGCGAAGCGGTACTTAATAGTTCCCCGGTGAACTCCCGTTAGCTGGGACAGTACTCCTACAGCTAAACTAAAACAGACGCTGAGTAACAAAATTTAATTTATAAAATAATATTAATTATATTATTTGAAGTTTAAAATTACTAAACTTTGAATTAAATATTTGAAATGAGTTGATGAAAAGGATGTGGCCCACAAGCTTTTCATTAAAAATCTAGGAGAACCCTAGGCGAATTCGGCCCGAGTTCGGTCCGAATTCGGCCAGAGTTCTGTTGGAATTAAATACTTTTAAGTCAGAACCCGAGGCCCCCTCCTCTTTATCTCTTCCAAACTTCATCAAAACAACAGCAGCAGCCGCCCGAAGGTCCCTCAAACCCTAGTTCTTCTCCCCTTTCTTTCTTCCAATCCACGTGGAAAAATCAATCCAAACTTTGGATTCGTGTGGAAAATTTGTTCCTCTACAACAACTTCAATTTCAGAAGGTATAACTCCTCCTTTCCTCCACTTTCAATTTCGTAGGGTTATCTAGTTTTAGGAAAGAATGCCTAAGAGATTCAATCCTTTCAAGAGAAAGAAGACTAATGCCAGTAAAAAGGCATCATCTTTCGATCCGAATACGGATTCTCTCTTTTCTCCGGTCCAATCGGGTGACGATGTGTCGGATGAGTTTTACTTCAAAACTTATGACCAAGCATTGCTACGGTATGTCGACTTTGCCATGCGTATAATATGCACTAGCGCTCCGATCAAATGGACTATTTTTCCATATCATCATACTTTGTTTGAGGTATTATGGTTACACTGTTTCGTTACCCAAAAATTTCCCAAAGCAACTAATGCCCTTTGGCTATTTTACTGTAACTTCGTGTTAGATACTTTTACCACAATAACTCGTGTTGGCGGGATCGATATCGAGTTCGATGATGTGTTGTTAGAAAAAATCCTTAGTATTCCAAACGAAGGTGCCCCGCTCGAGGACATCACCGACTTCGACTTTTTCGAGGGCACGACTCTTGTTAGTTTCAAGAATGAGCTTTGTGCGCCAACACATGCTCGTCCTAAAAAGTTCAAGGCCAATAACTTGAACTTGTTTAAGTACGATTTACATCACATCATCTATTCTACTATTCTTTCGAAATCCACTTCGAAAGATGATGTCACTGCACTTGAGCTATCTGCCCTCTACCACATTCTTAAGGGGATTCCTTTTTCTGCCCCTAAGACTATCATCCAGATGATGGAAAGATGTCGCAGAAGAGACTGCAATCTCACTTATGTGATGTTTATCCCTCGTATCTTTCAGCGTTTTGATATTGATTTATCCACTTGTGCTCTGGACCGTGAGCCCAAGTATCTTCAGCTTTCTTGTCACAGCACTGCCGCTGCTCCTGCACCTCCTGTTCCTGCTCCTGCTCCTTCTCTTACTGCCCCTGTTCCTCCTTAGACGTATCCTATGACTTTTGAGGGTATCCATCAGCACCTTTCGAATATGTAGACTTTTTTGTTGATACTTCCAGGAAACATAAGTTCCGTGACGTGACTCGGTTCCAGGCTATTGCCAACTCGTTTGCCGATCTCCAATTTACTCAGACGGGTCATTCTGCCAGTTCTCTTCTAGAGACCCTATTGTATCTGGTTACTACATTGAGGATGAGATAGTACACTCTCTGTTCCAGCCAAGAAATGCTTATGATTGGTACCATGGTTCGGGTGCTACTCCATATACCTCTGGAGCTGGCACATCTGGAGCTGGTCCTTCTGGACATGGTGGTCGTGCTGGACTACTGCTGAGGATGATGATAATGATGATGATGATGATGAGGACGAGATGTGATTTAGACATTTTGTCTAGTTTGTCGTACTATTGCAACTGTTTATTGTCTTTGTTTAATTGGAAATGCTACGACATTCCAAGCTAGTATCAGTACTTTTATTTGTGCTAGTTTTAGAACTTTTGGTGACATTTTCTGTGATGTTTGCATGTTAAACATCATTTTCTATTCTCTACTTTAGAGATTTATATATGTTGAGTTCTATTTAGCATATCTTGTTAGAGCACTCTTTATTATGCTTCGATACCAACTGCCTGTGAAAATTTTTATAAACCATGCCTGTGAATACTTTTAACTGCCTGTGATAAATATTTCATATATCTTTTTGTTGTATTTCTTCACTGATTGTTGCTTATGCATATATTGCGAGAGAGCTTTCTCTTTTGCAATTATTTTTCTAAGTGACAACGGAAGAGAAATAAGATCTAACATCTTCTCTTTGTAAGATTACAGGAACAAATATTTTTTATACCGAAATTCGTTTTTTGTCTTACCAAAGATGTTATATCAGTCAATGTTTGTCAATTATCAAAATGGGGAAAATTATTGGCCCATTGGTCATGGTCAAACATGATTTTAATAATTGATCAAACTTTGTCTCGATATACGGAGCTACTCAGATGTTTACTCAAGACGTTTTGGATTTTTGGACACTGAACAAGATCGGATATCTACTCAATTCAAGACCGAAGCTGTGTTTGCCACTCGAGTCTGTATTTCTTTATGGAATATATTTTTTCACTTTTATTGAGTCTAGAAATACGTTGTATACCGAGTCGTATTGACAAATAGGCTATCCGAAATCGTTTTCAAAAATGACCTGTGTTTTGAAAAACATTCCTTATTTACAAAAGCTTCTTAAGGATTTCAAAAACCCCAAAAATCATTTTTGAAAAACCCTGACCAACCGTGACAGAACTCGGCCCGAGTTCGGCCCGAGTTCTGTTAGTGACCGTTTGATTTTTGAACGTTTGAAAACATGGTCTCCCTTCAGTTGCGATTTTTTACGAGATTTTCTCATAGAGTTCTGTCCGAATTCTGTCCGAATTTTGCCAGAGTTCTGCCTTTGGACAAACTATAAATAGATAAAAATTTTGATCATTTCAATCACCCATTCACTTTCATCTATTCTCTTCTAAGCTTACGTTTCTATTCCAAAGAGTTCTATAAAGCTTTCAATTCAAATCCCAAGCCAGTTAAATTCTCTAGTCAATTTGTCGGTACGGTGCGGTCTAGAAGATTTCAGAGAAATTGTAATCAGAGGATTGATTGAAGAAAGACTCTTCAAAATTGAAGTTGGTCGAGTTCTTCTTATCAAAGCTCACGTCTGTAGAAGTTGCAAGGACTTCGTATTAAAACTTGCTGGATTTTCTAATAGTGGATTCAACTGGAAACTAGAGTTCTTCCGACTGGACTAGTCCTCACAAGAGGAAAACCAGTATACATCACTGTGTTTGCTTTTTTCTTCTGATCTCATTTCTTTTACAGTTATTGTTTTGTGATTATTGATTTAATTCTGTGATCTTACTGCTAACAATATTTAATTAGCAATATTCTGCTGCAAACTCTATTCACCCCCTCTTGAGTATTCTACTTTACGACTTCGTTCCTACAATCACATGCATGAAATTTTTTGCTAGGGGCGGGAACATCGTGATCAAACTGGAGATGGAGAAGGCGTACGATAGGCTGGACTGGCAATTCATGATTTGGGTTTTTAGTGCCTTCGGGTTTTCAAAAATCTGGACCAACATCGTGTGGAGATCGATTAGTAATTTGCGATTTTCCACGGTGATTAACGGTCAAGCTAAAGGCTTCTTCAAGTCTAGCCTCGGTGTCCGACAAGGAGATCCTTTATCTTCTATCATCTTTATCATAGCCGCGGAAGCTCTGAGAAGAAATCTGAACAGAATGGTAGGCACCCTAAATTTTTAGCATTTTCACACCGCTAGTGGGTGTCCGATCATCACCCACCTGGCGTATGCCGATGATATCCTCATTTCTCCTCGGGGGACATCAGGTCTGTGGAGGTGATCCACAACACGCTACAGAGATATGCTAGATGCTCCAGCCAGTACGTTAATCCCAACAAGAGTGTCATCTACGCCCACCACGAAACCAACAGAGACCACGCCTCTACTGTTTCCAACATTACATCCTTCTTTGTTGCGTACCCACCTTTCTACTATAGGATGCCCGCTGGTTTACGACAGATCCAACGTGGGCATCTTCGAAGGGCTAGTGGGCAAAATCAGGAAAAAACTTGAGGGGTGGCACAACGCTACTCTATCGCCTGGCAGAAAGATGATTCTGATTCATCATGTGCTATCCTCTATCCCCATATACATACTTGCCGCCTGCTCCCCCCAAGAAGGTTCTCACATCCATCGAAAACCTCTTTGCCAACTTCTTCTACGGCCATAGAGATGGTAAGGACAAACATCATTGGGCGAGTTGGGATACCATGGCTAGAACCACCGATGAGGGAGGCCTGGGATTTTGCAGGCTGTCACATATCGTCGATGCTTTCTCGATAAAGCTGTGGTGGAAGCTCCGAGTGAGCCGAAATCTCTGGGCGCGGTTCATGAAGTCTCGATATTACAATTATATTCATCCATTTGTCGTTGTTTTCAACAGCAGATCCTCAGCGTCTTGGAGACGAATCCTTCACATAAGGAGCCTTGCAGAGCCCTTGATCTGCCTCCAGCTGGGTTCGGGCGAATCATCCATATTCTATGAATGTTAGGCCGAGAAAGATCTTATTCCCCAGTTACCAGCTGTACCAACCCATAATACGATCATAGAGTTGTGGGATCACTCGGATGACTGGAATCGGGATCGGGTTAGAGAATGGGTTGGAGAAGAGGCAGCAACTATGCTCCTTGATATAGGCGTGAAGATCAGTTCGGAGCCTGATGCTCTGCGGTGGTCTATCGCGGCCAGCAGATCATTCACGGTAGCATCAGCCATAAGTGTCGTTCGCGGCACTGGGGTGCCTTCCCCCACCATTGGAGCTTTTTGGAAGTCTTGTATTCCCAAAAAATGGTCCTTTCTGTTGTGGAGAGCATTGTGCAGGAAGCTCCCTACTGACGATGCTCTCAATACCATTGGCTTTAGTTTAGCGTCTACATGTAATTGTTGCACAGTGAGACAATCAGAAATAGTAGACCACATTTTCCACTCCGAAGATTTACCTGCAAGGGTTTAGACAGATCTCTCTCAACGTTACAAGCAGAACCAGGGCAGTGGGAGCTTCAACGATCTTTTGGCCACTTGGACAAACGCATCTCACGACCACCAGATCGTCGCAACCGCCATCATGTGGGTCATATGGAAGAACCGCAACAAATTTAGATATGAGGGCTACCAATATTCGTCCAACCAACTTATCCGGGAGGTCCTTCGCAAGACTCTCAAAGTCAGCAGACAATGCAAGCACGGCCTGGTGGTCATTTGGGAGTCCTTGCTCTCCAAATTTTTGTCCTCGTGCCTGCATTCATGTCTTTTTTTTGTCTTCCTATTGCGCATCCTTGTAAAGGATCGGCATTTTACGCCTTCATATGAATAAAATTAGGGAGTTTTGTTATATATATATATATATATATTTTTTTTTGTTATATATATATATATATATATATGTATGCAATATACAATATACAATATACAATATACAATATACATCTATATGGTCGTCCTTGGACATAAAACATGTCTACATGACTTGGGCTTGGTACGGGTCCAGTTTAGCACAACCGAGTCTTCTAAAAGTCATTAATCTTAATAATAAATAATTAAATTATTTATAGGGTCGTGTCACAAATTGGTCTGGTTTTTCTGGTTGAGACACACCTATCGCTCGGCCTTCCCTACCATGGCTAAAACACTAGTCAAAGCACTCGACTACCCTCTCTGTGCCATAATTTCTAGTCATCTTTTACTACAAATCTTAACCATGACTAAAGCATTCTATCGTAATAACTTCTTAACTAAATATTTATAAAATTCAAAAAAAAATACCATTTAATTCAAATAAAAAATTCAAAATTCAAAATTTCGGGAAAAGGGGTTACAATTATACCCTCCCTAGTCTATATAAGAATGCTTTATTGTTAAGCTTGCGAGGGAGGTATAATAAAAAAAACAAATTGTCACGACCTGCTCCCGAATAATCGGATACGAGTCGGATACATCCAGCCTACGTTGAAAGACACAACGTAGTAAGTTATACAATTTTAAAGAAAAACTCCAAGTGCTATGATTAAATAAAACATCACAACATCTATAACGTCCCAGAGAATTACTACACCATCAAGTCGTTATTAAATTTTTTAAAAAGAAATAATATCGGGGACAAATCCGGTAACCAGAATAAAAAAAATACAACTATGAAATCTCAATACAAGTATGAAACTAAGTATGGAACTAAGCAAAGTGTCAACAGCTCCTAAGTCCCGAATCACAACTCCATCCTGCTCAGCTAAGGCTTCGGGCTCTGGCCCATAAATCTGGACAAGATCCTCAAGTTTACCTGCAACATATCCAGTGAGGAGCGGAGCAACGTACAATCTATGATAATGAAACAAGTACAGCATGTTGAACAAGTAAAGAACAAGGAAAAATGATGAACATGAAAAGTAAATGCAAAATCTAAACTGAACATGAACATGTAAACAAGAAATCTTGACATGTGATTTGAAATACATACTAGAATATGTGACCGACTAGAGAAAAGCACATGAATAAGCACAAGTAATAGTACAACTTAGAATCCCACGTGCATGATGTGAGACCTAATCTATTCACATGAGTCCTAGGATAGGCTTTTGTCATATATTTGTAGTAGTTCCCCTCCCCCAGATACAAGTAAAGAACATGAACAGAGTACAAGAACATATCGTGTAACTATGTCTCCAATATAAAAAAGGACATGACATAAAGTAAATGAATCAAAATCATATAAGCACTTGCCTTACTCTGGAAGATCGAGAATAGGAATATGGTAATCTCTGTGTCCACCTAGATTAGGTACAAGTTAGTTAGACTTTAAAATAAAGACATTAGCTAACTAAATTATTTGCTAACCGTAACTAGCTATTGAATAATACATATTCTAGCTCTATATATATAAATACTGGCAAAAAAGGATTTAACTAGAATAACTAACAAGGGAAAATACTTGTATGGCAAAAATAGTATTAGATCATAAATACTAGAACATTTTATTAGCAAAATACTATAGCATAAGTACTAGTAACTAATAGATTATATATAATTTACTATAGTAATTATCAAGAGAAAATTATATTATTAATTAGATAATAGTTTGGAATCAACAAATTAACATTAATTTGATT
Source organism: Iris pallida (assembly GCA_029216955.1). Classification (NCBI taxonomy): domain Eukaryota; kingdom Viridiplantae; phylum Streptophyta; class Magnoliopsida; order Asparagales; family Iridaceae; genus Iris; species Iris pallida. Next base: position 5,737,247 of record JANAVB010041820.1, on the reverse strand, counting down.
TAGAAATATATTATTAGATTAAAACAACACTTTAGCAATAAACTAACTAACCACATTATTAATGCTAGTAATAACAAAGATATATTAATAATAAGACCCAGTCCAAATTTTCTATCAGCCCACAAGCGCAGTCCAGTCCCAAACTAATCTGCAATTTCTATCTATTTTTGACCCAGGCCCAAGCTACTCTAACTTAGTTACAAAATTAGCTAAAGCTTAAATCTATTCCCAACAGGCCAATCTCCAACCCAAAGCATCAGCCCACAGCACTATAACCCAACCCGGTCTAGCTGCTGCCTAATCCATATATTCTACTACAGTTTTATCTTACACAATGGCCCATGATCCAATCTCCCAGACCCGGCCCAATCTAACATTGCCACTGTTACTCCTTAGTTCTTCCAAACCCGTCAACCTAACCCTCAAGCCCTTACTCGGCCCACAATAATCCCCTAACCCTAATATAAAAACTTACACATGCACAGATATTCTCTCTCCTCACTCGTTCAGTACCGTACCCTAACCTACCTCTTCTTCTTCTCCAATTGTTCTCAGCTCGAAAACCTAACCCTAGGAATTTTTTCTTCCTTCCTTTGTCTTCAAACCCAAGCCCACTCTCGCTACCTTTCTTCTTTCCATAGCCGAACACTCTTACCGAACCCTAACTCCAATCTTTACGGAGAACCCTAAATCCCTATTATCATCCTTACCTCTCCATCTTCCTCACTGTAATAGCTCAACACTCGTCCATACTCCACACGAAAATCCTAAATGAGGAGATGGAAAAAGGAGTTAACGTAGCAGCAGAAGGAGGTCAAGGATGGAAAGCATCTAACCTTGGCACCGCGGTGATGGAACGGTCTATACAGATCCTGCGGTAAAAAAATTCGACAAGGCAGCTCCGGTGATGATTCTGTATAGATCCAACGAGATCCATCGAGGCGAGGTCAGATCGAAGCGTCGGTGCTATTCTCGAAGAGGCAGCTCGTCGATCGAAGAGGTACACAAGAACCCAGGAGGCGAGCTCGATCTTCGAGAAAGGGTGCGGTCTACGAGGCTGGCACATTCATCGAGAAGGCGTTCGAGACTCGAGGGGCCTTTGCAGTAACGTGAGGCGTCTGTCGTCCCCGATCGATAGGGCTCCGGTTGTGGCATGGTGTACTGCGGAGTATAAATCTCTGGTCTGCAACTGAGGCCAGCAATGGAGAAGAAAAGAGGCGACGAGGGGAACTCACCGTGTCGAGATGAAGATCGGTGTTTGATCTGGACACTAGGTGCGTCGGTGATGACAAAGTGGGGAAACTCTGGTACTCGTGGCGACCCAGTCATCTGGACGAGGAGATCTGAAGAGAGGTGGCATCAGGCGGTACGACAAAGTTCTGATGAGACTCACAGTGGTGCCTTGGCTAACTCCGGTGAGCGGCGGCGCTCGACCAGAACAATGGCCAAGAACAATGAAGTGCCTTTAGTGTATTGGGAACAGTGTGCTGACAAAGAACAGTGGACTAGTAGACTACAGAAAAATAATAAAAACTAATAATGGCCTAATATTTATAATAAAAAATTGGTGTGCTCTCCAAGTCAAGTTCAGTAGCACAGCCAGTAATTACAAATAGATCTAGAGGCAATTAGAACAAATGTGTAACTAATCTGCTTAACTAACTAATTAATAAATCCAGCTCATAGCTATTAGCAAGTAACCTTGCTAAATAAAATTAGCAAGTAATTAGTAACTAAAAATAACAGACTTAGGAATAATAACTAATAAAACAAAACTTACTATTAATAGTAATAATCAAAATTAATTAAAATAATAATAAGGATTAATCATTAACAATAACCAAAATTAGTAAATAAGAATTAAAACATGATTAATTAATAATAATATTCAAAATTAATATAAAACTAATAACAGTAAATTAGTGAGACATATTAAATAGCAAAATATAATAAAAGTGAGAGTAATGATTGAAGAACAAAATAATGAATCTAGCTAGTGAAGCACAAAAACTAGTAAATGGAGAAAGAGAAAAAATGAGTGGTTGTATACAGTTCGGTTAGATAATGAAACATAATGCACTAGAAACAAATATGTTTGGAAGTAAAATTAGTAATGAAAGAACTAAGAACTAAAACATAAAAGAGAAAGAAACAATAACATGACCAATGTGGTTAGAAAGCAAAAAATGGTACTCTTCAAAAACAAAGTTCAGGAAATAATTCAAAATTTTTAAAAATGGATTTAAGGAGTTACAAATCTACCCCCTTTAGAGAAATTTCGTCCCCAAAATTTCAGGGGTTGTGGTAGAGGTGAACAAAGATCGAATAAAGAGTTATTAAGTACAACTAATGATCAAACAAGAATTTATTATGTACTAAGGAATCAACAAAAAAACAAACAAGGATTAATTAGGAACTAAGAAACAACAAAAGTTCAAACAATGAGTTATTAGGTACTAAGAAACAAACAGTAAGATAAGGAGACTTTAGAAACAAGTCTCGAATAGGAAACACCAAGGTTTAGGAAAGTCTAGATGCCAAAAGAAAATCTAAAGGAAAGTAGAGATCCACGGTCTTCTCCAACCGTGTGAGAAATGCCTACGGTCTTCAATACTCATCCGAAATTAGAATCGTCTCCACTTCTTCAGCAGACATGAGGTAGGCCCGTCCCTGCGGCAGTACTTCATGCGGCTACTGAGTCTGGATAGGTAGGTCCCTCTGCTGAGGTTCTGCTGCTCCTCGTCCTCGTCCTTGGGCAATGCGATCAGCGGCCTGCTGGCAATCCTTCATCTGGTGGGCAGACGATCCGCAGAAAAAGCATAACCCCAATCTCTTGCGGCACTCATCGAAGTGATGTCTTGGACGGTGGCAGTAAGCGCAAGTGGTCGCAGTCTGGGTCTGCTTCGATGACTGGGGTGGAAGCAACTTTGCCTGGTGGTGTCGCTTTGGTCGGTACTGGCTGCTGCTGGCACCAACATCTCTGTCTTTTTTGGTCTGCGACTTCACGTCCTCCTCGGGCCTCATGTCCTTCTCAACTCCTTATGCAACATTGAGGATTTTTGCATAAATAGCCACCCTACTAATAGTGACCGCCTGGCAAGTCTCTCGAGCAAGTCTTTTCTTGAACCTTCGGGCTCTCTTCTGCGGGGTGCTCACGAAGTTCTCTACAAAGTGGCTGAGATGGCTGAGCTCTAAAGTAAACTCGTCCACGGTCATGCTGTCCTGCTGTAATAACTCGAGCTGGCTCTCGAGCTCGTCTCGGGCGACCTTCGAAAAGAACTTCTCTTTGAACAGACTCTTAAAGTCTGCCTAGAGAGGGCGGGAAGCGGCTAGTTGTAGGTATTCTCTGAACCAAGCTCTGGCGATGTCGTACAGCTGCATGCTAGCTGCTTCGACCTGAAGGTCCTTACGAATGCATGTGATCTTCAGCAACCTCTCCGCGTTCTTTAGCCACTCGTCGGCATAAAGAATCTCCTCCGTGTCGTAGAAGTCCATGGGCTTGAGATTCTTGAAATCCCTAGTAGTCCCTTGATGTGACGCCCTAGGACCAGAATACTGGCAAGTAGGGACGGACCAGGCCAACTACGTATACCAAAGTACTTCAGTACTCCGAAATAACGTATAAGCTGTATAGATGGGAGTTACTACTATGAACCAACAGTCAATCCTAGGTCACATAATCCTATCTATCTCAATCACAGTCAAGCAAATAATATACAAGGATATGAACATCAGGCATATAAAACAGTAAAGCATCCCAAACTATAATATATAGATGATCATTAAGCTATTAATACAAAATGAAGAACTAGTAAGACTAAGTAATACATGATCAGCTCTAGCTGTAGTCTAGACATATACAGACCATGTCTAGGCTAATAGGCTAAAAGTCAAATCTAAAACACGTGCTCGGTGGCTAAATGCCTCAAAAGAATATGTACAAAAAAAGAGTGGTTAGGAGAAAGAACACCTACTCAAGCCCCCTGGTTCTCCGGGTGGTCACGATCGAAAGGAAGGTCCGAAAGATCCTCGGGCTCCTCAACTAAATCTGGTCAATGCAAAACCAGTGGGGTCAAACCCCAAATAGCAAGTACCACAAAGGAAGCCAAACTATGAACTAAAACCAGCATACAATTCATAATATCTCTAAGATAAAGCAGTAAACGAGACTAGAATAATAATTTGGTACCAGAGTGTATACGAAAGAAACTGAGAACAAGTAAGGAAATATCAAGTGAATATGTAGAATAAGCTAGGCATGTGAGCTTGTGGTGAAGCTGAGCATTTAGGATAAGTACTAAAACCAAGCATGTAGTAGAAAAATAATATGTAAGGAATGACAGGAAGCTAAGTACTGCAATAAGATAAACTGGAGCAAGACTAGACTAGACAGGAATGGACTCCATCCATCAATCATGGCTATGCAGTGAGTACGGCTTGATACTTTAGCTAACGAAGGTTGTCAAAATCCTAATTACTAACATATGCAAGTTTGAGAAATTCGATCCAGTTACCTGTCCTGTAGACTACCCGAATGATCTAAGCCAAAACAAAAACATGTATAGCAGACACACCGCAGTAAGATACGCGTGTCCTAAGGAAGTGTCCTACTCGACGGTGTCCTAGAAGAGTGCTCATTATGACAAATAGCTCCAAATCCCTAGTCGAAATAAATAAGACCGGGAACAAAGGGTGGAGGTAACCGGGAAAGCCTCACCTCCCAATGATCTAGATAATCAAGCTAGTTTTATAGTTCCTAACATTTTCATTTAGGATTCTGGGTGTGACATTCCACAGAATCCATCCTAGACATGAGACATGCGAGACTGGACAAGACAAGACAAGTAAGATTGTGAACTACAACAAGCCACAACAAGACATGACAATATCAAGACAAGAGTGTGCTACGACTAGCCACTATTAAGGACCTAGACATGTACTGGAATCGAGGGTGCGCCATGACATGCCACTATCAAGCAAGCTAGGAAAAGACATGTACAAGAGTGCACCACGACGGGTCACTATCAAGTAAATATTAGACATGGCATAGACTGTAAAGTACAATAAATCTGGAAGGGCAAAGCAATACATAGTGAGTATAAAGAACATATGAACATAAGCTAGTGTCCAGTGTATATAGGTGTAAAATTATTCTCTAAGTATACAAGGTCATCTAATCATGTTACGAATTTATTACAGTCGAAGAAAATATAAAAAATGGACAAAAAGGGCAGAAATGGGCAAAATAGCCTAAAACAGCCAAAATCGGTATACCGGCGGTATACTGTGGTATACCAACGGTATTTCGGCCAAAGACAGAAAGGTTCTGGATCGAAAATCGATATACCGTCAGTATACATCGGTATTCGTCGGAGTTCCAATTTTCTGGACAGCAACGAAATCCCAAAATTTGCCAAAACTTGTTTCAGCCATAAAAACTTTTTTATAAATCGAAATTCGGATTTCGAAAAGTCAAAATCACATAGAATTAAATTCTATACAACATCTAAGTATTATTTTTCACAAATTAAAACATTTGATAGATCAATACCTTAAAATACTTCAAAAATAGGTTCTCGGGACACCGAAACAAGTTTTGATTTCCACTAAACTCAAAATCCATTGTATATAAACTAGGTGAGGGCTCATATAACATATGTGACCAAGATCCATGATGGTAGTACCAATATCACTCTTGATATCGAGTTTTCTACTTAGTCGATATTGGATTTTAATAAAAAATTAAAACCTAGTTATAACCAAATTTAGAAACATGCATATAGACGAGAATCACAAGGAAAACATTTTTAACAAAATGAGTTTAGGAAAATTATAAGCATTTAATACCAAGGACAACAAAAATGACAACAAAATAATATGGTTCAAGAATTTGGCAAGATGTACTTGCCTAGGTTAAGCTCCAAGCCTAATCTTACACTCCACCACCAAGAGGGGTACGAAACCACACTCTAGGCCTCAAGACCAAGCTTTTCTATGCTCTTGAGCAAGAGGAATGAAAGTGAAGAGGGAAGGAAGAAGGAATGAAAAGAGGAAGGAAAGAGAGCAAGTAAAAAGTATATATATAAGGGGGAATTAATCTTGACCATTGGATGGGGATCCATGTCAATATCTAAGTCAATCGTGGCCTTCCAAAAAAAACCAAGTATCCATTGGATAATAGGGTGCATCTACACTATTCACGAAAATATCTAAACACTATTTATTAAAATATCTGAAATACTATTCACGAAAATATGGGAAACACTATTCATAAAAATATCTAAAATGTGAAAATCTGTCCGGACGGTATGCCGTCGGTATACTGGCGGTATGCCAGTCAAGAAAAAACTTACAATTTTAGGAAAATTTTAAAGCATTCTGAAAACCAAGAATATACGAAATATACTACAAAATATGTATCTGTATATAAATATCGATACTATGAGATGAGTCTCACAACTCTTCCATCCTTAGAAAATTTTTGTCCTCGTTCCTAAAGGAAATCAAAAACAAACAAGAAATCCAAAAAAAAACATGCTATCAGGATCAAGATAGGAAACTCATAAATCATGAAATCCATCTAGAGTAATGTTCAAGAAATATAAAAGCAATTTAAACAATCAGAAACAACAATATCACAAATTCCTACAATTATACTCAAACAAAAGGTAGAACATAGATATACAAATAAGTATACCCCACGAGTAAAACAGATATGGGTAACGAGCTCGGATATCATCATCGAGCTCCCAAGTCGACTCGTCCGGTGAGTAATGAACCCAGGAAACACGAACTAATCGGATAGTCCGGTTCTTAAGAATCTTCTTCCTCCGGTCCAAAATGGATACAGGCCTTTCCTCATACGATAGATCGGTACTGTAGTGCCCCGTCCCGCTCAGTCAATCGAAGGAATCGAAACGCCGACGACGTTCGGACTTAGCCTTGCAACGGCTATTCGGAGACATCGCTCGGTCTAGGCGACCGCTCGCTCAGGTGGGGTAGTTTCGGTGAACTTGCCTCATCTTTGCCTTCACATAATACTACCCATGTTTTCAACTTGCACAAGTAGGCTTAATAATAAAAGAGATGAATCTACATAGCTAAAGGGAATAATTCCGACAGGTCAAAATGAGTTAGAACATGGAAAAAGGTCCAACGGTCGGCTTAGAGTTGGTGCACGGCGTGCTTTGAAAATGACACTCGGTCCTTCATCCCGTGGCTTGGGAGAAGGAAAGTTGGTCTTCGACACAAAGTTATGAAATAGCCTAAGTCATAGGCATTGCCTGCGTGAATGCTTGTTAAAGCATCTACGGTCTCGACGAATTGTTCCGACACTTGAGTTGGCCTAAGTCATAGGCGTCGCCCGCGTAAATGCTCGACAAAGCATGTACGTTTCCATAACGCAAGGCTTGGCGTAGCCTTTTCTCATCCCTTGAGTCAAGTTATAGACTCAATTAAGTTAGGCAAAGTTACGCCGATCTACCTAAGTCATTTTTAGTGCCGTCCCGCTCTTTCTGCGGTTGTCAAGTTAAATAGTCCCACGATCCCAAGGCCCGTCATATGAAGTATGACATGGGCGATAGCGTCGTATAGATTCGGAAGTCGGTTTGAGACACGATGGCACGGTCCTAGAGTTTTAAGGCACGGGCCACGGTTGGTTCATTGAGTTTGGAAAGTGTTGCAAATAGTTGTTCTTGAGTTGAGTAAAATAATAGGGCAAAAATGAAGAGTGCTCGCGATTACGGGTCGTCGAGGCAAGATTTCAGATGTGAGACGTATTGAACTTGGCCCTGAAAGAGATGATCACACAAGAGGTAGAACGACTGTGTGAGACGTCAGTTGAGTCGAGTCTTGCATGGTCATGGACAACTTATCGACAAGGTAGAGTTTCCTCGAATGGTAGCCCGACGAAAGGGGACCGATTCTTGAGAAGCAGTATTAGCACGTGCTGGATGACTGCACAAGTTAGCGCAGAGGCTTGCCAGCGGGGCTAGCTACCCACCTGGCAAGGGCAACCGCCTAACAAGCTAAAGGAGTCCAGGATGGCTCTGGGAGTCAGTGACCAAATCATATAGATGAGTCGACATGGCGGCAAATCCGCGTGTGTGCCTTTGGATTGAGTTGAGTTGTTGAATGTGTGTACAGTTGGAATATGATGTTTGGTCCTAAGATGTGGCATCAACATAGGCGACGTACTTCAGCACGAGATGCGGCATCGGTCTTAAGTTGTTGGCATATAAGTTGCATGAGTTGGTTTGAGTTGTCTTGAGTTTAAGTCAGGAAATACCGCAAGGCAAAGTCGGTCGAGTGACACTCTGTCCAGAAGTCTTGATTGGGTCAGTTGTTGATTTAGTAGCAAAGGGCCATGAGGCGGCGATATGGTTGAGTCGTACATAATTGCGGGGCACTGTACGGAGGATTTGTAGCACGGTCACAAGGAATTGGGTACTATCGCGTAGTGCGTCTCTGATTTTGGCCGAAAGACAAGCACGACTTGATAGGTTAACGTTGTTCGAGTCGACATTATTGTTGCAAGCACGGGATGGTCTAAAGATACAAATAGGCAAGCGTCGGTCATAAAAACTGATCCTAAGGCAAGAGTAGAAAAACAATACAAAAGGGGACTATATTGTACAAAGTAAAGTAAACATGTTGGTTTTGTATGGGTGGGCGAGGAGCTTATTCCACCAGAACAGTTGAGTACTGACAACCACATAGTTTACATGTGCAGGCACAGGTAGAAGCTCGTGGCGTGGAGTTTGCTTGGATGCGTCGAGGCATGGAGTTCCTTGGCGATTCGAAGCATACGGTCGCATGGAGTAAAGACTTATACGGGACATAATGTATGGACATCGCCTTCCGAAGCTTCCGCTGGATCAAGACTTGTAATTGAGAGATGAGAGAGAGCTGAGTGAACTTGTAAAAAGTGAGAAGAGTGAGCTTGAGTGATTTTAATCTTGGCCTTGCGCCCCCAATGTAATCTTGTATTCAATATCAATAAAGAGCTTCTTTTGAATGACTTGTCTTCATGTGTTCTTGTTCTAATTTTCGCTGCGTATTCAATGTCTCTGCATGGGACTTCTGTGCGACGACCCCGTCGCAGCTGCTAAAATCGGCCATTTTAGAACCCGCCTTGCACGAGCATAATCTAGGCTCGTACGGCATCACGCCTTAGCGAGGACGATCGCTCCTACGGGAGCGGGGCATGACATAATGGTATCAGAGCACGGCTTTACGTCCTTGGATAACCGATTGAATTCTTTAACTCGTTGCTTCCGCAAAAACTCTGAATGTTGCTTCCGCATATTGAAATCGTTGGTGCACTCTCTCTCAATTGTCCCACGGGATGTCCATACAATAAGTTTAACTATTTTGCAAAATATAGGAGAACAGTTTTTGACAAAATAAAAAGATGGTTCGCGTAAGCACGGTTGGCTAAGTCGGGCTGGACATATACACCAAAGTTGTGTCGACCTTAGAAGAGTCGAGTGCGGGATTGATTAGTGTCGAAAAAGAATGAGTTGAGCTCGATTGAGAAAAGTGAGTCGACTATCGATAGGTGTGCTATCGAGCGACGATAACGTAGATGCGATATAGATAAGCGTGCTTGGAATCTGAGGAATGGTTCGAACGGAAAATTTAAAGAAGTCAATTTTGATTCGAATGATAAGTTGAGGATTTGTTGAATGACTTTATCCCTGAGTGGTGTATGCGATAGCCTCAGGGATGTCGATCAATTGATAAAAGAATGACACGAATTGAGGAAATACGTCGGTCGATGACTTAAGATAAACGGATGAACGATACATGAATTTGGTTTGAGGAAATTAATGTCGTGAATGATTCGAGGGATAATGATCGAACTTGAATTTGAATGTCGAAGCGATTATACGATAGTATCATTCGTACGACTCGAAATTTGTTGCAAAGGAAGATCGTCAAGTTATGCATATCGTCGATGGTATTGAGGCGTATCAAAGATTGATATGCGATAACTCGGAGGTAATCTGACTCGACGAAAGACGATCGTGCAAGTGTTATTGTTCGGTTGGATGTTATGCTTAGGATTTTGATCGAGATGAATGTTAGATGAAAATGATTGTGTTTTGATGGTTATGCGGATAACCACAACGTCGATGATCTTGTCTTGCGTGAGCACAACTCTAGCCTTGCACATGCGTTGCGTCGGATTTGGGGCGATCGTTCCGCGAGAGCATTGACATGGTGATTCATGTTGCGGGAATGATCGAACTCGAAAAATCAAGATGCGGCAACGTTGATTGTCTCGACTTGTTGGCTTGACGCGAAGGTGAATTTGAGGATTAGTAGGACTTGCGATTGATGATTGAATAAACTTGAGGATGGAGTAAGTCCAATCCACTCATCGAGAATAAATTAGTCTAGACACAAAACAAGAGTTACGTCCCGATGAGAATGATTATCTCGCGGAAGCGTGCATGGTGATTCGTGCCCACCGTGGATAATCTAACTTGCGTGAGATCGGGGTGCAACGTATTATTAAGTCAGATGACCTCGTGATCCAATACGTGAATTGGAATGAATGACTTAGGAAATATGAAATGTGAATTATGGTTTAGAGATGAATCGTGTCTTAGCGTGCTTAACTTGGAAGGATTGATAGGTGGATTATATCGAACGTGTGCGAGAGATAGACTATACAAAATGGCTTGATGAACGAGTGATACGTTCTTGTTGAGTATTGGTTAAATTTGAATTATCGTAGGATGGCTTTGCTGAATGACTCAGACCCCGTGCGACGAATGTTGGGATGTACGTAGGAAATCGATGCTCGATGTTTAGAAATCGGAGTGATGCGAGCTTGTGTAGAAAACCCGTACTATCAACTTGGTTTGACCTTAGGATGGGGTCTGTGTTGATATTGTTGTTTGGGAACTATGATTCCAATGCTGACGAATAACCTTAGCCAAAAGACATAGCCTAACGGTTAGGCAGACGTCCGAGCGCAAAGCAATAGGAGTTACGGAGGCACCACTCGCGAGTTTCGGTTGACATGCACGTATATCATGGGCGCCCGAATTAGTGCATGATCTGACTCGAGTGGTGATGGTAGATTCTATATCACGAGGCTTGGTTGAAATGTATGTATTTTGGGGACGCCTAAGATATGTGCACGATCCATACTAAGTGATACGTTGAATCAAGTGAGACTTGAGGAACGGAAAAGTGTCGAGGATTTTGAGATCGTGAGTTTCGAAGAAAGGATTGAGGATAGTACGAGCGTGGCTCGGATTGAGGAAACGCATAGGTGTAGTGTGTGCGAGAGTTCTTGAATGTCGAGTAAAGTGATAAGTAAATAAGTAAGTACTCGGTTAGTTTCGAGGACAAAACTTTTTCTGAGTGGTGTATGATGTAGTGCCCCGTCCCGCTCAGTCAATCGGAGGAATTGAAACGCGGACGACGTTCGGACTTAGCCTTGCAACGGCTATTCGGAGACATCGCTCGGTCTAGGCGACCGCTCGCTCAGGTGGGGTAGTTTCGGTGAACTTGCCTCATCTTTGCCTTCACATAATAATACATATGTTTTTAACTTGCACAAGTAGGCTTAATAATAAAAAAGATGAATCCACATAGCTAAAGGGAATAATCCCGACGGGTCGAAATGAGTTAAAACATAGAAAAAGGTCCAACGGTCGGCTTAGAGTTGGTGCACGGTGTGCTTTAAAAATGACACTGTAGAAGCCTGGAATTTCAGAACCAGAAAGCCCATGCGCCAGACTACATGCGCCAGAGCTCGGACAAAGTACTTCACAGCAAGAATAACAAATATAGACATTAAAAGACGACTTTTTTATTTAATATATGAAAGTCTATTACATATCTAAGAAAAGATTGTGCAAAGGAGAATTTCTACAAATAAAAGATCCTAAGTCTACAGCCAGCAATCACCATGCGCCCTCAAGCAGGCGCAGCAATCACCATGCGCCCTCAGTCGAGTACATCCCACCATGTGCCCTCAGTAAGGTACATCCTTTTTCAGCAGCTCAGTTATGTGCATCCCAGTTATGTGCATCCCTTCAGCAGCCCAGTTATGTGCCGCTTTTCCAGCCAGGCTCACCGCCATCAAAATGCTTCGACTAATGAAGCATTTATTGAGCAGAACTAGGGTGGCAATCAACCCTCTAGCCGAGGAAGAAGAGAGCACCGCAAGCCGACCTGTGGCCAGGGGAGGCTTCGAAAAAGCCTCCAAAGGCGAAGGAAGACCGTGATCAAAACCGCGGCCAAAGGAGCAGCTTTCAACCCAACCAGAGTGGGCAACACCCACTTTGAAGGAAGAGAGAGCCTCCAAAGCCGTAGCACCGCAATTCTGATCTGTGGCTCTTTCTGCACAACGAAGACGAGGCCCGAGCATCCCTATCTTTGGATGCAACAGGCACCTTCCGCCTGCCTCGGAAGCCCTCGACTCCGACTTTTGGATGTAACAGTCACCTTCAAGTGCATCAACGAAGACATTGCGTCGCATCTTCACCCTCGAAAGTATCTCATCAATAGAATATATTCGAGTACACAAGTTCATGTCGGAAGTACGTGAGAGAACGAAAAACAAACCCTCTCTCCATACCACTATTTATAGGCCAGGCAAATCAAACCCATGTGCCAAGTGGATGGCTCTCCGAATTCCGTACAATGAATTTGCATTTAATGGATGAACCTGACGCTTCGAATTCAGCCAAATCAAAACAGCTATTTAAAGCACTCGAAGAACGTAACAGTCGTTGCATTAAAGAACGTGTTACGAAGCGGATGCGCCGGCCAGACCGCGCATCACATTGACGTGCCCTTCAATATCAAGTGCATCACACAGACGCGTCCTTCAGTACCAAGCACATCACAAAGGATACGCCCCCCATGCGTCCCCCATACGCTTAGTCGAACGTCAATCGACGCGCCCACTCTGCTGTCCATCGAATGTCAGAAACATTAAATGCTGAACTGACAGAGTTGGCAGCACACCTCCCAAAGTCTGAACAGTTGACAGCTTTTTCAGAAGATGAAGCATCGGCAACGTCAGCATCATCATTACCTTTACTCCGACGGCTACTGCCACGTGGCCACCCAACCACTCGCATGCGCCTCCGCAGTCATGCGCCCAAATCTGCATGCGCCTCAAAAGCCATGCGCTTCAGACTTTTTAATGATCCCTAAAGACAGAAGGAAAGTCTCCATTTGAAGCTCTGTATGCGCCTCAAAAGCCATGCGCCCTAGATTGCTCTCTAATCCCAAAAGATAGAAGGAAAGTCACCATTAAAGCTCTGCATGCGCCTCAAAAGCCATGCACCCAGAATGGTTCGTGACTCCTAAAGGTTACGAGCCAAAGTCTCCCCATGCGCCCAATCCTAGGCGCATCCCACCAGATCATTCCCCCATCAAACTCGAGATCTCGGAGCCATGAGTCGACGACATGTGTCCTTTGACTCAACTCATCCAAGATTTCAGCAAAAGAAAGATCTTCTCCTCTGCTACGTGCCGGCTCACAATAGCAGTATGAAGAATTCAACCTCTCGATCAGGGCACATCATCCATGCGCCTCCATCAGCAAATGCCATGTGGCGGCCCTGCGTACAGGCGCATCCTACATGCGCGCATGAACAGCCAGCCTACAAAACTATAAATAGAGGGATCATTTCCTTCATACATACACAGAACGATCCTACGTACAAAAAATGAAGAAACACACCACCAGAGAGGCAGATACAGACACTCAACGTCTTCCTCCTCTCAGCAAGCTCCAGCACCCAGAGCATTCCAAACCTTCAGAAAACTGATAACTGTCGTCAGATCGTCAACGGAGTCAACGTATTACCACTCACTCCATCGGCACAAGGGACCCAGATAAACAAAAGTGTACTCCTAGGACTACATCTAAGTCCTATATTGTAATACTGTTCTGTTTGTATTGAAATTTGCAATAAAAGAATTTTAATGGAAAACAAGCTGGCGACTCGGTTGGGGACCTCTTTCTCCTCCACCGAGAAAGCTGTGTCGTAATTCGAAGACATGAAGGTGGGCTCCTCCCATAAGACGCTGGTCGTACGCCTCAATCAACAGGCGTATGAGGAGTTCATCTCTGAAGGAAGTACGAGTCCTTCGAAGCGGCTGCCGAAGCCGAAGAAGACCCGCCGAGTCTGGGTGCGCAAGATCGACGCCTCGGGCACCACCACCGAAGGGGATGCGCCAATCCAGCCTTCCCTTCCTGCTGACGTCCTCAGCAACCAAGATGCATCTGGTGGTGCAGTGCATCTCTCGGGGAAACGTGCGGCTAACCACATTCCCCAGCTATCTCCCTCTCAGGCGAGGAAGATGCGTCGACGGAGCAGGGGCACAGCCGATGCCCCGCGCATCACCTCTAATGCGCCACTGAAGCACTCTGTCTTTGACAGACTCACTCGCTGTAATGGCGAGAAGAATTTGGATTCTGAGTACTATGCGCCCCAGCGGACTGGTACGAAGAAATCCAAGGCAGCACGGCCCATGCGCCCCAAACGTTCTATTCCAGCAGCAAGCCAGAAGCATGTACTCACAATCATGCATGCTACTGATGGTAAGCTGTAAAAGGTCGACTCGAGTGTTGAGGCGCCAGAAACGAGCTGACCTTCAAAGTCCTTGTCTCACTTGGGCGCATCTATTACGTGCACGACCAAGTCGAGTAAGGCAAAGCCAGTGGTCTTGAACTCCCGCGCCTCCTCTGGTTGTGCGTTTGAGGTCCGTTCAAGTCACTTTAAATGTTGTGGTTCCCCCACTACTGATCAGGATCCCTGTTTGGTATTAGATCAGGGGGCACATCACTCACTTGACCACCCCGGCGCTTGTCCTTGCCATGTGCCTGAAGGAGGTGTGAAGGTGGCTCTTTCCTCCAACGATCTACGTAATGTGACCACTCACAAGTGCCGATTAGGAGAGTCGACTGACAAGCACAATGCGCCCCTCACGGGGCAGACTTGTGCTATCGTCACCATCAACTGCTGTTGTAAAACGGCAGTCCTACCAAGGCAGTCGGTGTTCCAGCGGCTGCAATCATCGATACCCCTCCGACGTTACCTCGGGAAGAAGGTGTCAACAGAAGAAGAACCAAGGGTTGCTTCATGCAACGTGATCTCCAACTCCTCGTCAGTCAGAAAGGCGACTGGCAATTCCTCTTCCTCATCCAAAAGCCAGCCGAGGAAGACCACGACAGCTGTCTCATCCTCCGGAGTATTTGAAGGCACTCAGGGGAGGAAAAAGATATTGGAGAAAGCTAGGGGTAGTCAGACCCTTGTCGAGCCTCCTTTCGAAGACGAGTGTGTCCAAAGCACACCTGGGGCGGATCCTCGAGACGAAGTCAGCCGCCCAGAAGCCCCTGAAGACGAGGAAATCCCCCAGAACATAGCTGGGGTAGTCTAGCATCTGCGGACCTGAGTTTCGGGGACGAAGAAACCCTTCAAGATGGATCTGAGGGTAATCAGGCCCTTGCAGATGCGCCTGTTGTAATGCCTGTGGTTCGTATTACGTATTTCTGGAATATATGTGCGTATTTATTCTTGTATTGCATGATTCCTTGTTTAGTTTTCTTCATGGCTTAGCTTAGTTTATTCCTGGTTTGGGTTGGTTGGTTCGGCTTGGCTTGGTTTTGATTGGGTTCATGATGAACCCAAGGTGAACCCCTACCTACCACCACCATTTGTATTTATTAGCCCTCTTCATTCTCTCTCTTCATTATTCATCTTCTTCTTCCTCATTTACTCCCTTCACCTACCAAAGAGAGAAGAGAGAGGTCTAGGTAAGTGCACCTTGCCACCACTTGAGAACCACTTTTTATTTATCAATTAGCTAGATTAGGCCATGGTGATCAACATTAGAACTTGACATTTTGTGATTTAGAGTCTCCATTGTTCTAGATCTAAGTTTCTTCTATTTTTGGTTTTGCATAGTTTTGATCTATTTAAGTTGTATTTTTATGGGTTTTGATGTTCTTATGTTGGAGAATTGAATTTCACCCAAGATAGAACTTTGTAAAGTCGGATTTGGACTTATTTTGACCAAGTTAAGGACTTTTGAAGCTTTGGGTTCAACCATGGAGTTCTTGCTGTTTGGAGAAGACAGTGAGCAGTGCACGAGCTTTTTAGCTTGTGCCACTGAGTGCGCACGCTCTTTAGCGCAGCGCAGACCGCATACGCTGCCTTTTGGGAGCGTATGACTCGCATACGCTCGCTTGCTTGACAAGGAGTCGTATGGACCCCATACGCTGCCTTTTGGGAGCGTATGACTCGCATACGCTCACTTGCTTGACAAGGAGTCGTATGGACCCCATACGCTGCCTTTTGGGAGCATATGACTCGCATACACTCGTTTGCTTGACAAGGAGTCGTATGGACTCCATACGCTGCCTTTTGGGAGCGTATGACTGGCGTACGCTGACCTGAGCGTAGCCTGACCCGAGCGTAGCTTGACCTGAGCGTAGCCCGTCTTGAGCGTAGCCTGACCTGAGCGTATGACTCTTGCACTGAGCGTATGGCCTTTGGCTGACTTGGTCTTATGTCAGCGTGTCAGATTTGGTTTTATTTTCCTTAAGCTTGGCTCTTCTATAGCCCTGTATATTAATATTTTATTAGATATTTTACGCCCATTTTATATCCTTATGCCTTTTGTCCTGAACTTGATAATTGCAAATTTATTTGATATGTTTGGGATTGATAACTGAGCCTGACACAATAAGTAACCCGTAGTGGTGCACTCCTGACATGAGTAACCTGACATGACCTGATAAGTGGTCCATCGTGGCGCACTCCTGACTAGTACACTTGACCTGATAACCTGACATGCTATATCTTGATAAGCTGTTGCGACGGCTACTTGACATGACATGACCTGTATAATAACCTGGACACCGTAGGCGATTGTGCTTGTATAAATAAACCAGTCATGTCTTGCATCATGTCTAGGATGGGACTCCTGAGTACCACGGTCAGGAGTACCTATTGAAATGACTAAGGACTAATAACTAGATTAATACATTAGTCATGAAGAGATTTCCCAGCTACAGGCAATCCCGTAACCTGGGCACGCCTTGGGATCTGTAGCCTGCCGTCGAGTAGGGCACATTTCCAGTACACTGTCATGTGTTGCACCCTTCAAGCTACCTAAGGGTACATTCGTTTCCTGGACGATGTACCCACCTGAATTCAACTCTAATCTTTTAACCCGGGTAACCTGGATGGTCTGCAGGGCTTGTGGCTGTGGAATAATCTTACTGCATCTTGTTAGTAATTAGGCTTGTGACAACCCTAGTTAGTTAAAGTATCGAGCCGTAATTCTTGCTTGGCCGTGAAGTGATTGGATGGAGTCTAACCAGTCTAGTCTTGTCCTGATCCTATTCCAGATTATTGAATGACCAGAATGCTTGTATTTATTTTACCGATAAATGGTGAGAATTCCAAGTTCTGCTCAGAGAAAGGGTTACAACCCCGGTCCTTGTTTGGTTTACGGGTTGTAACCTGGTTATCAGAATAGTCCCATAGTTATCTCGTCGTATATCATCATGGTGTATTTTCTTTATTTCCAGTTCTTACTTTTATTTATATCTTGTGCTGATTGCTGGTTTTAGTTCTTAAGTGAAGCTTCCTTTGTGGCACTTGCTCTTCTGGGGTCTGACCCAGCTGGTTTTGTGTGGCCAGATTTCGGAGCAGCTCCAGAGGATCTACCGACCTTCCTGCCAGATGGTGAACACTAGAAGGAATCCTGGCAACGAGTGGGCTTTATTTTGCTCTCCCACTCCCTTGTAAAAATATTCTTTTGAGGCGTTTAGCCGACGAGCACCTGTTTAGCTCGATTGTACTTACTTACTGTCTGCCTACGGGCTGTAACATGATTAACAGATCCTAGGGTTGATCATGTATGACTAAACTCTTGCTAGTCCTGACATTTTATAACGACTAGCTTCATGATCAACTGAATATGTAATGTTTGGGACGCCTTGCTATTGTATATTTAATGATCATACATCTTGTGACTTTTACTTACTTGCTTGTGATTGAGACACTAGTCTTGTTCATGACCTTAAGAGACTGTTGGCTTGTAGATAAACCATCATGTATCTAGACAGCCGTGACCGTATAGCGAGATGGATTCCATTTCATATACGTAGCTGGCTATGTCTGCCCCCGCTCTCCAGTATTCTGGTTCTGGGACGTGACATGGTTTAAGTGGTGGCCCATGCAGGTCTTGTAAATCAAGATATGTGAGGGTTTACCGAATAGATATCTCAATCAGTATTCGTCCTTGATCTCTGCTCGTATCTTCTGAATCCCTGGATTCTTGTCCTGATCATATGCTTGTCTCATTGATCTGTCCTGGTCCTTCCTTATTGTTCCCTATGTCGTCTTCTTCAGCGGCATTGTTCGTGGTCCTACCGGCCAGCAAGGTGGAGCACCTCCCGCGGACCAGCAGCAACCTGGAGATCAAGCCCAGCATTCTGGAGTAGCCTCCAGAGTCGTGCCTTCTGACGAAGAACCACCAGTCCAGCCAGTTCAGCCTGCCGAGCCTGATGACGGCACTTTGGTAGGACTCGTCAGGACCTTGATAGCTTCCCAAGATCGTCGTGGAGATGCCTTGCACCAGGCAGTGGCGAATGCTTTGACCCGGGGTGGTCATCAGGGTAACAGTGCAGCCAACAGCTTCAAGCGCTTGAACCCTCCATTCTTCGACGGTAGTGAAGATGCTATCGCGGAAGATGCATGGCTTCAGGACACAGAGTTGATTCTAGAATCAGAGAACGAGAAGGTGGCCGTTGTGCGCCTGCAGTTGTTAGATCTTGCTCGCAGCTGGTGGGCAACACAGGCCGTTGGATTAGCAGCACCCATTGCTTGGGCAGTATTCAGAGAAAGATTCCAGACCAAGTATTTCGATGCCGTGGCTCGGTATGATCTGAAGACGAGGTTTACCAATCTGAAGCAAGGAGGCAGGATGGTCGACGGATATGCGGCCGAGTTTTCCAGACTCAGTCGGTTTGCTTCCACTTTGGTGGCAACCGAGTATGATAGAGCCCAGCGGTTCCAGCAGGGACTTCACCTGGAGATCTTGTTGGCAGTTGAGCAGTTTGAGCATCAGACTTTTGATGCAGTCTTGAGAGCAGCCCGGAGGCATGAGTATACCTCCCAGAAGATTGTGGATAGGGCCGGAGGTCGAAAGAGATCTCACGGCCAGATGAATCAGTCTTCAACACCGGCCCCGACAGCCAGGGCTTTGACTATTGGAGCTCCGAGGCGAGCGGCCTCAGTAACGTCGGTTCAGCATTCAACTCCGACGCACCCTCAGCAGCAGAAGCAGAAGCAATCTTCCACAGTGGGTTGTTCTCATTGTGGGAAGCCAGGCCATGTGGTGGTAGAATGTCGCAGGGCACAGGGATTGTGTCTGGCTTGTGGAGCACCAGACCATAGGGTTGGATCCTACCCGAATAGGGGTGGTTCATCATCTTTCAACCTTTCTAGCTCTTCGATGAGAGGACCAGCTCCGGTCCAGCAGCAGCAGTATCCATTGCCAAGGCCCTTACCGCCTCAGACCCAAGTGTTCCAGCAGCAGAACCCCCAGCAGTATGTTCAAGTCCAAGCCTAGAGTCAGAGCAGGCAGCGAGGATTTCAGCAGAGGGGACCAGCACCCCGAGGGCACGGTCAGGCTATGGTGATGACCGTGGAGGAAGGATTGGCACCAGGAGAGGTAGTGGCAGGTACTATTCTCGTCAACTCCTTTCCAGCTTCAGCTTTATTTGATTCTGGTGTATCGCATTCATTTATGTCTGCACGATTCGCGACACGGATAGGATTGGAGCCCGAGTCATTATCAGTAAGGCTTAATATATTTACTGGTAACGGACTTGTGGGAGTAGATAGAGTGTTTTTCTCGTGTCGGATCGTAGTTAGCGATAGAGAATTCCCCGCTAGATTGATAGAGTTCCCGATGGCCGATTATGATGTGGTCCTAGGGATGGATTGGTTGAGGAACCAGTATGCTAGGATAGACTGCCACATTGGCAGGGTTGTTTTTAGCATTCCAGGAGAGCCGGAGTTTTCTTTCTCCTGAGGCGAAGTTGAGTCATCTCCTCTAGTGTTGCGGATGGCAGTAGCAGCAGTTCAGTTGCCCAGGATAGTCGAAGAGTTCCTAGATGTTTTCCCAGAAGAACTTCCAGGTATGCCTTCAGAGCGGGAGATCGAGTTCACTATAGACTTGATTCCCGGGACAGCTACAGTGTCAGAGAGAGTCTACAGGATGGCGCCGTCAGAATTGGAGATATTGTACAAGATGATTGAAGAACTCAGAACCAAGGGATTCATTAATGCTAGTGGATCGCCTTGGGGAGCCTCGATGCTTCTTGTGAAAAAGAAGGATGGTACATCCAGGTTATGTGTTGATTATCGTACCTTGAACTCAGTGACAATCAAGAACAGATACCCTCTTCCGAGGATAGATGACTTGTTTGGTCAACTCAAGGGGGCTTCAGTATTCTCGAAGATTGATTTGCGCTCAGGATATCATCAGATCAGAGTCAGAGAGCAGGACATCCCGAAGACAGCTTTTAGATCGAGATACGGGCATTGGGAATTCCTTGTTATGCCTTTTGGAGCAACCAATGTGCCGACAGTATTCATGGACCTCATGAATCGCATCTTTATGCCTTACTTAGATCAGTTTGTGTTTGTGTTCTTGGATGACATTCTGGTCTACAGCAAGAGTGAGGTGGTGCATGAGCAGCATCTCCGTATAGTTCTTCAGATCCTCAGGGAGCACCAGCTGTATGCCAAGTTCAGTAAATGCGAGTTCTGGCTCGATCGCATTTCGTACTTGGGTCATATCATCACCAGAGGAGGAGTAGAAGTGGATCCCCAGAAGATTGTAGCTATTGAGTCATGGCCAGTACCCAGCACAGTTGCAGAGGTTCGTATTTTTCTTGGATTGGCCGGCTACTACCGGCGGTTTGTTTCAGATTTTGCTCGAATTTCAGCTCTATTGACGCAGTTGACCCGCAAGGATGCACAGTTTGCTTGGACAGCAGAGTGTCAGAGTTCTTTTGAGCAGTTGAAGCGAGGCCTGATAACAGCTCCTATTTTTACGCTTCCAGATGGGACCGAAGGATTCTCAGTGTACTGTGATGCTTCAGGCAGAGGTTTAGGATGTGTTCTGATGCAGCATGGGAAGGTAATAGCTTACGCGTTACGACAACTTCGTGATCATGAGAGGAATTACCCAACCCATGACTTGGAGCTGGCAGCAGTGGTGTTTGCACTTAAGTTGTGGAGGCACTACTTGTATGGAGACAGGGTGGAGATTTTCACCGACCACAAGAGCCTGAAGTATGTTTTCATCCAGAAGGATCTTAACATGCGTCAGAGGAGATGGCTGGAGCTACTTGTGGATTATGATGTCAACCTGCAGTATCATCATGGGAAGGCCAATGTTGTTGCGGATGCATTGAGCAGGAGAGCGAGAGTTTATTTTCTAACAGCGCAACCAGAGCTGTTAGCCGATCTTCAGAAGATGGGTATAGAAGTTATTCTCCCTTCCAGTGTGGCATTGATGGCCAGCATGCAAGTTTAGTCCACTATAGTTGAGAGGATCCGGATGGCGCAGTCGACAGATTCTAAGCTTCAGCGACTCAGAGCAGAATGCGAGGCAGGACGAAGTCCAGAGTTATGCATTCATGAGGATGGTACACTTCGACATGGTAATCGCCTTTGTGTATCCAGTGGAGATATCAGGCAGGAAATTATGTCAGAAGCACACAGTTCGCAGTATTCCATCCATCCCGGCAGTACGAAGATGTACCGTGATATCCGGCAGCATTTCTGGTGAAATGGCATGAAGCGGGAGATAGCTCGATTTGTCTCTCGGTATTTGGTTTGCCAACAAGTTAAGGCCGATCATCAGAGACCGGCTGGACTTCTTCAGCCCTTACCGATTCCAGAATGGAAGTGGGAGCATGTGACCATGGATTTTGTGACTGGACTACCTAGATCCCCAGCTGGTAGAGATACTATCTGGGTTATAGTTGACAGGCTCACGAAAGTGGCTCACTTTCTTCCATTCAGAGTTGGTCAGTCAACGGCTCAGTTAGCAGAGATGTACCTCAGGCAGATTGTCAGATTGCACGGTGTACCAGTCAGTATCACCTCGGACCGAGATTTAAGATTTACGTCACACTTTTGGCGTAGCTTGCAAGAGAGTTTGGAAACTCATCTCCAGTTCAGTTCAGCATATCACCCGCAGACAGATGGCCAATCGGAGCGCACGATCCAGACTCTTGAAGACATGTTGCAATCTTGCACACTTGACTTCGGTGGTTCAGGGAAAGATCACTTGTACCTGGTAGAATTCTCGTACAACAACAGTTTCCAGGCCAGTATCCAGATGGCACCGTTCGAGGCACTGTATGGTAGGAAGTGCAGATCCCCACTAGCTTGGGATGATGTTGGAGAGAGACAGATGCTCAGTCCAGAAATGATTGCCCAGACAGTTGAAGTGGTCAGGCGAGTCAGAGATCACCTTCGAGTTGCCCAAGATCGCCAGCATCATTGGGCCGATTCTCATCGGCGCCCTCTCGAGTTTTCGGTCGGCGATCATGTATTCCTGGGGATTTTGCCGAACCGTGGCGTCATTCGTTTCGGCGTACGGGGCAAGCTTAGTCCTAGGTATATAGGACCGTTTGACATTCTGGAGCGAGTAGGAGATGTATCCTATCGTCTCGCTCTTCTACCGTCGCTAAGTGAGGTGCATGACGTGTTCCATGTATCCCAATTACGACAGTATATCCCGGACCCGAGCCACATCCTGGATCATTCGGAATTGGTTGTTGGTACCAACCTTTCGTATGAGGAGAGGCCCGTGTCTATATTGGACCGGAGAGAGAAGATCCTCAAGAACAAGACTATCAAGTTAGTCCGAGTTGCTTGGGGTCATCACTCTTTGGGGGAGTCAACGTGGGAGCGTGAGGATGATATCCGATCGCGATATCCCGACTTGTTTGACTCGTGAGGTATAATGTCTTCTTATGCCTCATGCCTTCGATTCCTTGCTTGAATGAGTGATTATCTGCCTAGTTATAGCTTGCATGTGATTAATGTAGCTTGTCATTGCTCCTCTAGCCTCTTGATTAAATTCCGAGGACGGAATTCTTTTAAGGTGGGTAGAGTTATAATGCCTGTGGTTCGTATTACGTATTTCTGGAATACGTATGCATATTTATTCTTGTATTGCATGATTCCTTGTTTAGTTTTCTTCATGGCTTGGCTTAGTTTATTTCTGGTTCGGGTTGGTTGGTTCGGCTTGGCTTGGTTTTGATTGGGTTCATGATGAACCCAAGGTGAACCCCTACCTACCACCACCATTTGTATTTATTAGCCCTCTTCATTCTCTCTCTTCATTATTCATCTTTTTCTTCCTTATTTACTCCCTTCACCTACCAAAGAGAGAAGAGAGAGGTCTAGGCAAGTGTACCTTGCCACCACTTGAGAACCACTTTTTATTTGTCCATTAGCTAGATTAGGCCATGGTGATCAACATTAGAACTTGATATTTTGTGATTTGGAGTCTCCATTGTTCTAGATCTAAGTTACTTCTATTTTCGGTTTTGCATGGTTTTGATCTATTTAAGTTGTATTTTTATGGGTTTTGATGTTCTTATGTTGGAGAATTGAATTTCAACCAAGATAGAACTTTGCAAAGTCGAATTTGGACTTATTTTGACCAAGTTAAGGACTTTTGAAGCTTTGGGTTCAACCATAGAGTTCTTGCTGTTTGGAGAAGACAGTGAGCAGTGCACGGGCTTTTTAGCTTGTGCCACTGAGTGCGCGCGCTCTTTAGCACAATGCAGACCGCATACGCTGCCTTTTGGGAGCGTATGACTCGCAAACGCTTGCTTGCTTGACAAGGAGTCGTATGGACCCCATACGCTGCCTTTTGGGAGCGTATGACTCGCATACGCTCGCTTGCTTGACAAGGAGTCGTATGGACCCCATACGCTACCTTTTGGGAGCGTATGACTCGCATACGCTCGCTTGCTTGACAAGGAGTCGTATGGACTCCATACGCTGCCTTTTAGGAGCGTATGACTGGCGTATGCTGACCTGAGCGTAGCCTGACCCGAGCGTAGCTTGACCTGAGCGTAGCCCGTCTTGAGCGTAGCCTGACCTGAGCGTATGACTCTTGCACTAAGCGTATGGCCTTTGGCTGACTTGGTCTTATGTCAGCGTGTCAGATTTAGTTTTATTTTCCTTAAGCTTGGCTCTTCTATAGCCCTGTATATTAATATTTTATTAGATATTTTACTCCCATTTTATATCCTTATACCTTTTGTCCTGAACTTGATAATTGTAAATTTACTTGATATGTTTGGGATTGATAACTGAGCCTGACACGATAAGTGACCCGTAGTGGTGCACTCCTGACATGAGTAACCTGACATGACCTGATAAGTGGTCCATCGTGGCGCACTCCTGACTAGTACACTTGACCTGATAACCTGACATGCTATATCTTGATAAGCTGTTACGACGGCTACTTGACATGACATGACCTGTATAATAACCTGGACACCGTAGGCGATTGTGCTTGTATAAATAAACCAGTCATGTCTTGCATCATGTCTAGGATATGACTCCTGAGTACCACGGTCAGAAGTACCTATTGAAATGACTAAGGACTAATAACTAGATTAATACATTAGTCATGAAGAGATTTCCCAGCTACAGGCAATCTCGTTACCTGGGCACGCCTTGGGATATGTAGCCTGCCGTCGAGTAGGGCACATTTCCAGCACACTGTCATGTGTTGCACCCTTCAAGCTACCTAAGGGTACATTCGTTTCCTGGACGATGTACCCACCTGAATTCAACTCTAATCTTTTAACTCGGGTAACCTGGATGGTCTGCAGGGCTTGTGGCTGTGGAATAATCTTACTGTATCTTGTTAGTAATTAGGCTTGTGACAACCCTAGTTAGTTAAAGTATCGAGCCGTAATTCTTGCTTGGCCGTGAAGTGATTCGATGGAGTCTAACCAGTCTAGTCTTGCCCTGATCCTGATCCTGATTATTGAATGACCAGAATGCTTGTATTTATTTTACCGATAAATGGTGAGAATTCCAAGTTCTGCTCAGACGAAGGGTTACAACCCCGGTCCTTGTTTGGTTTACGGGTTGTAACCTGGTTATCTGAATAGTCCCATGGTTATCTCGTCGTATATCATCCTGGTGTATTTTCTTTATTTCCAGTTCTTACTTTTATTTATATCTTGTGCTGATTGCTGGTTTTAGTTCTTAAGTGAAGCTTCCTTTGTGGCACTTGCTCTTCTGGGGTCTGACCCAGCTGGTTTTTTGTGGCCAGATTTCGGAGCAGCTCCAGAGGATCTACCGACCTTCCTGCCAGATGGTGAACACTAGAAGGAATCCCGGCAACGAGTGGGTTTTATTTTGCTCTCCCACTCCCTTGTAAAAATATTTTTTTGAGGCGTTTAGCCGACGAGCACCTGTTTAGCTCGATTGCACTTACTTACTATCTGCCTATGGGCTGTAACATGATTAACAGATCCTAGGGTTGATCATGTATGACTAAACTCTTGCTAGTCCTGACATTTTGTAACGACTAGCTTCATGATCAACTGAATATGTAATGTTTGGGACGCCTTACTATTGTATATTTAATGATCATACATCTTGTGACTTTTACTTACTTGCTTGTGATTGAGACACTAGGCTTGTTCATGACCTTAAGAGACTGTTGGCTTGTAGATAAACCCTCATGTATCTAGACAGCCGTGACCGTATAGCGAGATGGATTCCATTTCATATACGTAGCTGGCTATGTCTGCCCCCGCTCTCCAGTATTCCGGTTCTGGGGCGTGACACCTGTGGTGAATGTTTGGGACGCCTTACTATTGTATATTTAATGATCATACATCTTGTGACTTTTACTTACTTGCTTGTGATTGAGACACTAGGCTTGTTCATGACCTTAAGAGACTGTTGGCTTGTAGATAAACCCTCATGTATCTAGACAGCCGTGACCGTATAGCGAGATGGATTCCATTTCATATACGTAGCTGGCTATGTCTGCTCCCTCTCTCCAGTATTCTGGTTCTGGGGCGTGACACCTGTGGTGAATGTTCTCCCGAACATAGCCGGGGGTAGCCAAGACGAAGCTCCAGGAGAGGCAACTCCCCTACAAGAGGGTGAGGCCGAGAGTGAGGCCTCAACCCATCCATCCACTCCCGACCGCGTCATGACAGTAAACGTGACTGGGGCTGATGTCGAGTCTGATGCATCGCCAACAGACCTCGTCCAGCGCATAGATACCCTGGAGGGAGGACTCAAAACCCTCTCTGCCTCCATACAGACACTGACTCAAGCAGTGTTTGAGATACGGTCAGCTTTGGCCAGGACACCTTCTACCGGTCCCGACCCAGGGGCCAATGGAGAATCGAGTGTACCCCTTCAACGGGTATCCTCGGACACAGATCGCCGAGAAGCACCTCGGACGTCAGAGCCCTCAAATGCTCAACATCAGGTGGTACCACCTTCTCCGACTCCCAGCTCCACGGAAGACGTGGTCGAGATGATCAGGGACTTGCGCAAGCGCTTTGAGTCCAAGACAAGACAAGAGGAGCGCCAAAAGATGGGCATCCCCCAGCCTTATCCCCTCGAGTGGAACAAGGTGGTTTATCCTCCAAAGTATAAACCACAAACACTGACGCCGTACGACGGGAAGGACTCTCCGCGTCGCTATCTGACGTACTTCCAGTCTCAGATGGGGCATCTTCCGAAGGAGGACGCACTACTCACCAGTATATTTGTTGGGGCACTGAAAGGAGTGGCGTACGATTGGTACTGCAGCCTCCCCGACAATTCAATATCTTCCTTCAACGACCTAACGCGTCTCTTTCTCGACCGTTTCTACGACGGCGGAAAGGACATGACAATGGCGTCCCTCATAGAGTGTAACTACCTCATTAGGAATTTCTGATTTTGAAATTTCTTGATTGATAAATTCGTTTCATGAATTGTGTTCGTTTTCAAATCAAGATCGCTATTTTTGAATATATATATTATATATAGATTATTTTAAATTTATTTCTAATCCTGACTATTATTATTTAATTATTAATTATTTGTGAGCTTCCTGGGTTTGGACTTCTTTCTTTCTAGACCCTTGTATCTTTAGAAATATGCATTTTTATATTTCCCATAGAAGGGCATATATTTTCTACTACGTAATGGTGGTTTTTCATTGGTAGCCAACTCATGTTGCCTATCCAATTACTTTTCATAGTTTACATACAATGTGGCAATTTCTTTTCCTATAATCCGAATGGTAACAAATATGGTGGATGACCCTATTTGGTATATTATGTTGTTGACTTAGGTTGTTGGGGAAACAATTGTTAGAGGCCAAAGGAGAATAGTAGAAATTACAGTTAGTGTGAACTTTGATTTGTGACTGCTTACCAAGTCTAGGCTGTAGGCTTATGGATTTTTGCTAGAATGATTAGCCTTAACTAGAGGATTGGTATAGTGATTTATTAAAATTAATCAATAAGATTAGTTAGTATTCAGCTAAAGAGTAGCTTAGTTAGTTGGGGTTAGTTATTAACCTTTCTTGTCACCCCTAGATCTATCACTATTTACTGCAATGCTACCCTTGGCTTGGGGAACACTCATTTTTCTTCTATTAAACTATTGGGACTCCCAATAGTTTATTACACAAATATTTTCCTACACTCAATTACTCCCTCATTCTCCTGTCAGTAACACCACCTCTATCCGCCGCGTTGCAGCCGGACTCCGGCGAGGTGCTGCTCATTTCTGTCTCCTCAACTCCTCGTCGTCATCCCCGCCTCCACTGCAGTCTCTCCCAGCCGATTTCCAGAGCACCGCCACCATATTAGCCACCCCTTGGCAACTCCAGCCATCCTCCTTTTCCTCACCCCGACACCATAATACCGACGAATCACCACCGACCTCCTCCATAACCGCACCACCATTATCGACACACATTGTCACCACCTCCACAATGGACCACCCCCTTGATCGAATTCCGACCGCCCCACCGCCTAACCTGAATTCTCCTCCGTTCGCCGCCGATTATGGACAACGAGCCCGTCGCCGGACCTCCACCCCTAGATCGGGGTCGATCCCGAGCATCCGTCGCGGATCCGACCGAGTTAGGTTCGATCTTGTTGAGATCCGCCAAGGCTCGACGCTGTCGAGGGAAGCGTCGAGCGGATCTGGCCTTGTCACCCTCCGCCCGGCCGAGCGCGTCCTCCGCGTCGCTTCCGGATCTCAGGCCACAACCACCTCCGGCCGTCGTGTCATGACCGGCATTTCCGTTTGTC
The DNA here is from genome assembly GCA_029216955.1 of Iris pallida. Lineage (NCBI taxonomy): Eukaryota > Viridiplantae > Streptophyta > Magnoliopsida > Asparagales > Iridaceae > Iris > Iris pallida. Next base: position 5,708,860 of record JANAVB010041820.1, on the reverse strand, counting down.
GCCGAGCCGCCACAGTAGTGGATCTGCGACGGCGAGTCTTTCCGCAGTTCGACCTCCTCTGTTGAGCCGCCGTCGGCTGGATCTCGAGGCTGCCTTGGCATCGACTGGATCTGGCCACGCCAGTCCTTGCGAACAACGCCCCGCCTTCCTCTCGAGTTCTGGACGTCGACTCGAGCCGTGCCGACCCGGCGCTGGGAGAGAGACTCTGTAACCACTGTCGTGTTCCCCTTCCGGGCTGGCGCCGCCTCTGAGTGGCCGCACCCGACCGAAATCTCGGTGAGTTCCGCTCCACCTCCTCTACTCACTCATCTTCACGTTCTCTCTCTCACTCTCAATTCTTCATTCTTTTAGCTCTTCTCTCTCTCTTCTCTATGTCATTTATTTGTCTGAACCCTTTTTTCCAGGAACAGCACTTGAGTGCTGTATAGTTGTACATTTCATTAAAGTTCCTTAGTATTATTAAATTGAGTATATATAGAAATTGTTGTATGTTTATTATTATAAAATTTAGTTAGCATGAAGAAATAATTTATGTGTATTTTATTTTAGTAAAGATTACTAATATAGATAGTCAAAAATTTTGCTATGACTAATATATTTTTTAATATTTTATAAATCTTATTGGGAATAACTATGTTTTCTTAATAATTGATTAATGATTAATTTTAGTTATATCACCAATTAATATTTCTATAAGTTTGAAAATCAATTATAATATTTTGTGAACTTAAATTGATTATATCTATAAATATTAACATAAGGTTTGTTTAATTAAATGTATATTTTGGTTACGAATAGTGTTTATCCAAAATTATGTTATTAATACAAATTATCTTCAAGTTCTAGTTATTGCAATATTTTCCTTGCCAACATTATCTATACTCTTGATTAGTAATATTGCTAGTTTTACAGATGGCTAGTGATATTATAAATAGCTAGTTCATATATAGTTAGATAAGAGATAGTTGGACAAGGACACTGATAGAATCTAACCAATTCTTGCCCTACTTAGGTGGAGACATTAAGACAAACTTGATTTACAAGCACAAAGGCAAGTACACCGGCTCGAACTCTTTACTTTGTATTTTTTGTCTTGCTTCATGTTCTCATATTGACACGTTGTACACACGATTGTCATTGTTCATTGTTCACTGTTCATCGTTCATCGTTCATTGTTCATCGTTCATAGTTCATTGTTCTTACTTGTACATTGGGGTGGAGAAATACTACAGATATGTGACCAATCCTATTTTAGCTAGGCATTGACTAATAGCTTAGGTCTCACATCGTGCACGTGGGACTCTAAGCCGTACCATTATTCATCGTTCACTGTTTACTGTTCTTTGTTTACCCAGCCGGTCACATACTCTGATAGTTATTTCACTTGCATGTTACACTGATAGTCTAGTTCATTGTTTCTGGATCTGGTACTTAGTTCATCGTTTTTCCTGTACTACAGTTTCATGTTCCTGTCTTGTACCATAGTTCATATTATGACCCTTTTTATGCATTTCAGTTTACATTGTTTAGTGCTTCTTGTTAGGGTTGTACTTTGCTCTTTTCCTGACAGGATACGTTGCAGGTGTCAGGACATTCTACCATAGCATTATGGGTGGCAGGTCGGGTTGATATTTTTGCTAGCCTGGAGGCTACGAGAAGATTAGTGATAGATTAGAATTTCGTTGTACAGGTTTACCTTTAAATTTGATGTATTATATTAAGACATGGTGATTTGTAATGATAGCACGTGTTTTAGATGCTGTGATATGATTTCATGATGTGACTTGAGATATTAGATACTTAGTACAGCTTACTACGTTGAATCTTCCAACGTAGGCTGGGCGTGTCCGACTCGTATCCGATTATTCGGGAGCGGGTCGTGACATGTTTTTAGTGGTGGCCCATGCAGGTCAGTCCAATGGTGCTTAGGAATTGAGTACCATTGGGAACCTGCGAATAGGATTGATCGATCACAGCTTAGGCCGATTGTATGGTTATACATATTTACTATTTGTGTCATCCTAAGTATTATTTTCCCATTCCAAATAGATTCCAAAATTCTCTAGGTTAGACTAATTTCTATTTGTAGACTTTGATCTTCTATTTTAGCAAATCTCTCATTTATGACTAATATTTTCAAGCCTCCAAATTTCTTAATGATTTTGTTGAACTACTTCAATCTGATTTTCTTGATCAATTCAAATATTCTAGAGCCCTAGACTAACTGCTTAGCTCAAACTTGTCTGTTTAGTTCCTCAAACATTTCATTGACCATAAAGAATTATTTTGTCAAAATAATTCCGATATAGGTCAGTATCTCTTAGTATTTCTTTAATGGCAAAAATATTTTTCACTAGCTCTTTCCCTCAATTTGAAATCGTATTATTTATATTAGTAAGAGTCAGGTTTGATCAAATCCACAAGTCTAGGTCATCAATTCATTCAATAGAGTAAGGTTAGAGAACAAATACTTACTTCATTTCTTTTTAGAACTTTTAACACTCATGTTGAATTTTTATAAACTCTTTTAGAATTCCTAGGGACAAAGTTGAGAAAATATTCGACGACCTACTATGGCGTGGCAGATGCGCACTGCAGTCATTTATCTGGATTATGGAGACCGCGAGTTCACTGCAGTCAGCTGCGCACTGGCGAGGCATGAACTCTAAGTCGAAGTAATTCCAGGTAACTATAGATTTTCGAATATTATTGAGGCTATGTCCTAAATTCATAATGTTTTGACCTCTTGAGTTGTTCAGGCAAATCCTGGATGAAGTTGATATAATATTCGGTGATCTATCACTATAGGAGTCATGGACACCAAAGGTTCATTGCAGCTAGATGTATACCACACTGGCGAGGCATGAACTCTAGGTGAGGTGATTTCGGATATGTATGGTTCCCGGATACTATTGAGACTATATTCATGATTCCCTGTTTGGTCTTTTATCGTTATTGACAACTTTACCATATATTTCTTGAATTGTTTAGACTTTGGTCTTATTCAAGTTTTAGTGTCTACCTCATCTTCTGGAACTCATTAGGACTATCCTTTCAACCCCATTGACCAAATCTCCTTCATGGTACATAACTTTTGTTGATGGTTGCATAATTTGATAGCTATGTATATTATTGATAGTAGATATATAATTTTGGATAATGTGTATATGTGTGAATATATATATAGGGTTGGTAGCTATATAGAAATACGGGAGAAAACCTTGATAGGTTACAAAGGTTATTTTAGGTACCCTTGGAATAGACATTTGATGGGGATGGTTAAGAGAATCATGGGTAGGCAAATGGGTAATAAGTTTTGAAGGAGTTATAGATTATAGAAGTTGTGATTGATTTGATGGTGATTAGGTTCTAAAGTTATTATTTTCGTGCATATCCTATCTTATAACCAATGTTTGATTTCCTAAAAATAGACATGTGATTTTTCTAAATCATGATTTGATTTTCCCCTGTCCTTATATTTACTATCTTGTTTTCAATAAAACTATATACCAGACTTCACTGATAATTATGCTATATCTAGATGATTCTTTAAAGCATATTTATAGGATTTTATCGTGGCCAAATTTTAATTCAAATATTGATCGTGCCTTGGTTTTGATATCAATTTAATCATGCCATGGCGAATATTTTGTTTTTGTTTTTGAATTCTCTTGGTTATAATTTTGAGTATACCTCAATAATTTTTTTTATCATTTATGATTTGGATTTTATTACTAAATAATTTGATCTTAGTCACGACTGTACCCCAAATGATTTATTTTATTGATCATGTTCCAAAGCAAATTGAGGATTGGTTTTACTTACACTTGAATTTGATTTCTAGTCAAGGCAAAATTTTAAAATTCATGTTTTGTTTATCCTTAGTTGTTTTGTTCCTATGTCTATTGTATGGTAGTTTTATGACCCTGTTAGTTCTGTGACCACCTTTTGGAGAGATGGCAAAAAAAAAAAAAATATATTGTCATCCTTCTATTTTAGCATGTATGACCCTAATAGCTTAAATTTTTTTGACTATATTCTTCCAAACGTGATTAAATGTATTGATTTATTTATTTATTTATATAGCCGTGTTTCATGTGCTAAAAGATTTCTCATGGACTTAAGTCACACTTTTAAAATCTTGGTCATATTTTTTTATTTTTTTTTAATCATGACTAAATTATTTTGATACTATTTGACCATGTCTAGATTATGATTTCGATCATATAATCACTTTTGGGATAATCATGATTTTTCTAGACATATATGAATTTGAGTTTTACGTTTAATTAATTTTAATTATTTTCGAGTTTTTTGTGTGTTCTTAATCGTGTTTTTTGTGCCTCTGAAATTTCGAGGACGAAATTTTTGTAAGGAGGATAGATTTGTAACTACCTCATTAGGAATTTCTGATTTTGAAATTTCTTGATTGATAAATTCGTTTCATGAATTGTGTTCGTTTTCAAATCAAGATCGCTATTTTTGAATATATATATTATATATAGATTATTTTAAATTTATTTCTAATCCTGACTATTATTATTTAATTATTAATTATTTGTGAGCTTCCTGGGTTTGGACTTCTTTCTTTCTAGACCCTTGTATCTTTAGAAATATGCATTTTTATATTTCCCATAGAAGGGCATATATTTTCTACTACGTAATGGTGGTTTTTCATTGGTAGCCAACTCATGTTGCCAATCCAATTACTTTTCATAGTTTACATACAATGTGGCAATTTCTTTTCCTATAATCCGAATGGTAACAAATTTGGTGGATGACCCTATTTGGTATATTATGTTGTTGACTTAGGTTGTTGTGGAAACAATTGTTAGAGGCAAAAGGAGAATAGTAGAAATTAAAGTTAGTGTGAACTTTGATTTGTGACTGCTTACCAAGTCTAGGCTGTAGGCTTATGGATTTTTGCTAGAATGATTAGCCTTAACTAGAGGATTGGTATAGTGATTTATTAAAATTAATCAATAAGATTAGTTAGTATTCAGCTAAAGAGTAGCTTAGTTAGTTGGGGTTAGTTATTAACCTTTCTTGTCACCCCTAGATCTATCACTATTTACTGCAATGCCACCCTTGGCTTGGGGAACACTCATTTTTCTTCTATTAAACTATTGGGACTCCCAATAGTTTATTACACAAATATTTTCCTACACTCAATTACTCCCTCATTCTCCTGTCAGTAACACCACCTCTATCCGCCGCGTCACAGCCGGACTCCGGCGAGGTGCTGCTCATTTCCGTCTCCTCAACTCCTCGTCGTCATCCCCGCCTCCACTGCAGTCTCTCCCAGCCGATTTCCAGAGCACCGCCACCATATTAGCCACCCCTTGGCAACTCCAGCCATCCTCCTTTTCCTCACCCCGACACCATAACACCGACGAATCACCACCGACCTCCTCCATAACCGCACCACCATTATCGACACACATAGTCACCACCTCCACAATGGACCACCCCCTTGATCGAATTCCGGCCGCCCCACCGCCTAACCTGAATTCTCCTCCGTTCACCGTCGATTGTGGACAACGAGCCCGTCGCCGGACCTCCACCTCTAGATCGGGGTCGATCCCGAGCATCCGTCGCGGATCCGACCGAGTTAGGTTCGATCTTGCTGAGATCCGCCAAGGCTCGACGCTGTCGAGGGAAGCGTCGAGCGGATCTGGCCTCGTCACCCTCCGCCCGGCCGAGCGCGTCCTCCGCGTCGCTTCCGGATCTCAGGCCACAACCACCTCCGACCGTCGTGTCATGACCGGCGTTTCCATTTGTCGTCGAGCCGCCACAGTAGTGGATCTGCGACGGCGAGTCTCTCCGTAGTTCGACCTCCTCTGTTGAGCCGCCGTCGGCTGGATCTCGAGGCTGCCTTGGCATCGACTGGATCTGGCCACGCCAGTCCTTGCGAACAACGCCCCGTCTTCCTCTCGAGTTCTGGACGTCGACTCGAGCCGTGCCGACCCGGCGCTGGGAGAGAGACTCTGCAACCACCGTCGTGTTCCCCTTCCGGGCTGGCGCCGCCTCTGAGTGGCCGCACCCGACCGAAATCTCGGTGAGTTCCGCTCCACCTCCTCTACTCACTCATCTTCACGTTCTCTCTCTCACTCTCAATTCTTCATTCTTTTAGCTCTTCTCTCTCTCTTCTCTATGTCATTTATTTGTCTGAACCCTTTTTTCCAGGAACAGCACTTGAGTGCTGTATAGTTGTACATTTCATTAAAGTTCCTTAGTATTATTAAATTGAGTATATATAGAAATTGTTGTATGCTTATTATTATAAAATGTAGTTAGCATAAAGAAATAATTTATGTGTATTTTATTTTAGTAAAGATTACTAATATAGATAGTCAATAATTTTGCTATGACTAATATATATTTTAATATTTTATAAATCTTATTGGGAATAACTATGTTTTCTTAATAATTGATTAATGATTAATTTTAGTTATATCACCAATTAATATTTCTATAAGTTTGAAAATCAATTATAATATTTTGTGAACTTAAATTGATTATATCTATAAATATTAACATAAGGTTTGTTTAATTAAATGTATATTTTGGTTACGAATAGTGTTTATCCAAAATTATGTTATTAATACAAATTATCTTCAAGTTCTAGTTATTGCAATATTTTCCTTGCCAACATTATCTATACTCTTGATTAGTAATATTGCTAGTTTTACAGATGGCTAGTGATATTATAAATAGCTAGTTCATATATAGTTAGATAAGAGATAGTTGGACAAGGACACTGATAGAATCTAACCAATTCTTGCCCTACTTAGGTGGAGACATTAAGACAAACTTGATTTGCAAGGACAAAGGCAAGTACACCGGCTCGAACTCTTTACTTTGTATTTTCTGTCTTGCTTCATGTTCTCATATTGACACGTTGTACACACGATTGTCATTGTTCATTGTTCACTGTTCATCGTTCATCGTTCATTGTTCATCGTTCATAGTTCATTGTTCTTACTTGTACATTGGGGTGGGGAAATACTACAGATATGTGACCAATCCTATTTTAGCTAGGCATTGACTAATAGCTTAGGTCTCACATCGTGCACATGGGACTCTAAGCCGTACCATTATTCATCGTTCACTGTTCACTGTTCATTGTTTACCCAGCCGGTCACATACTCTGATAGTTATTTCACTTGCATGTTACACTGATAGTCTAGTTCATTGTTTCTGGATCTGGTACTTAGTTCATCGTTTTTCCTGTACTACAGTTTCATGTTCCTGTCTTGTACCATAGTTCATATTATGACCCTTTTCATGCATTTCAGTTTACATTATTTAGTGCTTCTTGTCAGGGTTGTACTTTGCTCTTTTCCTGACAGGATACGTTGTAGGTGTCAGGACATTCTACCATAGCATTATGGGTGGCAGGTTGGGTTGATATTTTTGCTAGCCTGGAGGCTACGAGGAGATTAGTGATAGATTGGAATTTCGTTGTACAGGTTTACCTTTAAATTTGATGTATTATATTAAGACATGGTGATTTGTAATGATAGCACGTGTTTTAGATGCTGTGATATGATTTCATGATGTGACTTGAGATATTAGATACTTAGTACAGCTTACTACGTTGAATCTCCCAACGTAGGCTGGACGTGTCCGACTCGTATCCGATTATTCGAGAGCGGGTCGTGACATAGAGATACGCCAGAAGGAGAAGGATACAGTTCGAGTGTTCATCGAACGCTTTCGACAGGCCTGCTTCAGACTGCCCCCGGGCATGCCTGAACATGCATTTCTCTCCTCCTGCAGCATGAACATGCTGCCTGCAGTCAAACTCTCGCTCAACTCTACTCCTCCTCCCGACTGGAGCTCCTTGATCATTGAAGCAGAAGCCGCAGAGAAGAAGGCGGCAAACGCTCGTCTTCTAGGAGTCAGTTTCCCTGTCTTTGAGGACAAAGGGAAACGGCCTGCAGCCAACAACCCCGGACGAGAGACGAAGGGGAAACAGGCGTTGACCGTCAATGCCTCGAAAGGGGCGTCAGCACCTACTCAGAAGCCTCCACTCGCACCAAGGCCAAAGGAGGTTTATTCGTTCAACGACGAAAACACCATGCAACTCTATGAGATACTGAAGCAGGGTGACACGATTAAGCTTCCGGACCCGAAGCATCCCGAGGAGGTCGAGAACGTGGACAACCCGAGGTACTGTCACTACCATCGGTTTGTCGGACACCCAACCAAGGACTGCTATGTCCTCAAGAATTACATCCAGCGCATGATCAATACGGATGTAGTCTCCGTCGACTACGAGGAGAAGACGATGTCAGCCAACGTGTTGTCACTCCAGTTCGTCACCCTGCCACCAACTACAACACAGGATGGCGTCGTCCCCATCCCTAAGGCGATAATGGAGGTGGTTAACTTACCACCTACCCGTGACAACGTGAGTGGACTCATCCCACTCACCACATCTCGGGAAGAGATCCTATGGGTTCACCCCGATCTCGTCTCCGAGGTGACTCAACCGGAGGTACGCCCTACCTCCAAATCCAAAGGCAGGAAGATCAAGTCTTGCCGTACGGTCTCTTCTTTAGAAGAAGAGGCACTTCCTGTGCAGACGCATTCACAACAGAACGTCCAACTCGACGAAGCTGCCGCCGAGGTGGTGCCTCCTTGCACCGTCCCTGCTGCCCAGGAGGAGGGTCCATCTAAGCCCTCAGCAGCCAATAAGCAGAAGCATGTGGAGGCTCGTTTCGACAGACCTCTACGAAAGGAGAATGCTTCGGGGCTAGCCAAGCCCCACAACTTCGACATACTGGCACAACTGGCTAGTACTCCTGCCCACCTATCTCTGTTCGAGCTCCTTGGTCTGTCCAAAGACTCCCGAGAAGCTCTCTGTGAACCTCTGAAGGGTGCTGAATCCTTCCTCAGTCAGGTCAAGCAGCCTGAAGATCTCCCAACTATATGTGCGCACTGTCATTGTGCGGATGAAGTTATCCCGAACATAACTTTCACCCAACAAGACATGCTGCTCAAGCACAATCGACATAACCGGCCGCTGTATTATACAGGGTATATCGGTTCAGTCAAGGTAAAGCGGATTCAGATCGATTCGGGGTCTTCCCTCAGCATCATCCCGAAGACGCTGCTCTCAACACTGGGGATCCCAATGTACCGACTGGCGCCCTCCAACACAATAATCAGTGGCTTGAACGCCAGCAAAAGCGAACCACTGGGCAAGATACGACTAAAGTGCCACATCGGTAACCTCGGAACCGAGGTCACTTGTTATGTCGTGGACGCCGAAGTCAACTATAACCTTCTGTTGGGTCGCCCATGGCTGCATAAGTACATGGTGGTGCTATCTATGCTCCACCAACGTATGGAGTACGTGTCCACAAACAATGTCATCCGTACGGAGTTCGCAGACATTGACCCCTTCAAAAGGATTGAAGCCTACTTCACTGATGCCGACCTATACAAGTCACCTGACGAGGAGGAAGCCAATGATGCTGACGACAAAGTAGAAACGGCAGCAGAGCCGGACATGGAGCCTGAGGTCACTTCCGACGCTTCTTTGAAGATCCGACTCAAAGGCAAACTGCCCCAGAAGTTGCCTCCCATGAGCATTAAGCTACTCGGAAAAGCACCAGCTGCTCCTGAAGCTCCCCTGAAGATAAGGCTCAAGGGAAAGCCACCTCAAACATCGGCTCCCCTCGTTGCAAAACTACAAGGGAAGGCGCAAATCACCGGAGGCACAGCGGAGGCACCTCTGAAGGTGCATCTTAAAGGCAGGTCGCCGCCATCCCAGCTGCCAGAGAAGGCCCACATAGTCCTCTCGGACTCCAAGACTAACGCTGTGGTAGACTTTGGACTCTTCCGATCCTACTCCAGTGCTTACAGATGAAGAGCTAGGGGAATATATCTCGGCTGATGTAGATGCCCCCTCTCTAGACAATGTAATCCCACGGGATAAAATCTCGTATTTTATCAATAATAGAGAGTCTTTTAATTATTCTTGTCTTCCACATTAGAATGCCATGTATACATTAGATAACGCTCTACGGTCGTTGCAAACTCAAATAACGACCGTCCATCATGTAAATCGAGTAGTCCCATCTCAAGGAGTCTGTTACATAGTCCCGCCACGAAGTCGAGACGAAAAATCCATCATCTTCGGCAAAGTTGAGCGTCATCAAGACCTCCCGCCACTCGAGCCAGAACCAGATACCGGCAGAAAACAAGTCTATCGGTACACGGATACGGCAAAGCACATCATCCAAAAGATGGGCTATGACCTAAAAAGCAACAAAGGCCTGAACTACGGCAAGGGTCGACGTCTCCCTCTCCGGCTTCCAACGCCTAAAGGGAAGCCACAGGACTACTACAACCGGACTCGACGGGGGGTAGGCTATGTCACGCCACCATCAACTCCAGAGAGTTCAGACGCAGAAGAAGTAGAACATTCTCACTCGTCTGAAGCATCAACCTGGGACTCCGATACCAGCATCGGATCAGTCTTCAAGAAAGTGCTGTCAGCCAACATGACATCAGCACAACCTCATGAAGATGAAGGCGAAGACCAAGTGCTAGAATTCTTCGAAGAAGAACCCTGGGTTCAACGCCTAGAAGAACAATGGGAGTCTCGTTTTGAGTTACGTGAACCTCCCACCGAAGACGAAGTCGAGCAGATCGACCTTGGGGATGGATCTTCTTTCAAACCCATCTTCGTCAGCAAAAGCCTAAAATGAGAAGACCGAGAATCTTTAATCCAGCTGGCTAAAGAGTATATCGACGTCTTCGCCTGGAGCTACGAAGATATACCGGGACTTGATCCCCAGATCGTGTTGCATAGGCTGAACATGTTACCTGATGCCAAGCCTATCAAACAACAACAGCGGCGCTTCCGTCCGGACATCATGAACGCCATCGATCAGGAGGTGGACAAACTCTTGACCAGCGGCTTCATCCGTGAAGAACAACATCCAGATTGGGTAGCCAACGTCGTTCCCGTCACCAAGAAGAATGGAAAGATACGAGTCTGTATCGACTTCAGAGATCTCAACTCAGCTTGCCCGGAGGACGAGTTCTCGCTTCAAATCACCGACGTGATGATCGACAACACATGTGGCTTTGAACGTATGTCTTTTATGGACGGGTATTCAGGCTACAATCAAATCAAGTTGTTCCCCGATGACGCAAAACACACGTCATTCAGGACTCCGAAGGGTGTTTTCTGCTACAAAGTGATGCCCTTCGGCTTGAAGAATGCTGGTGCAACATACCAACGAGCTATGAGCACCATCTTCCGTCAGCATCTTCGCAAGACAGTCGAATACTATGTTGACGACATCGCAGTCAAGAGCCGTCTCAAGGGAGATCACCTGCAAGACCTCAAGACCGTCTTCGATCTCATGCGGGCGCACCAACTCAAGATGAACCCCGCTAAATCCTTCCTAGGGGTTTCTAGCAGAAAGTTCTTGGGATTCATCATTACGGCGAAAGGTATTCATGTCGATCCCGAGAAGACCAAAGCTATCCTCGATATGGACCCTCCGAAGAACCTTCGAGAACTTCGAGGCCTACAGGGACGTCTGCATATATCCGAAGGTTCATAGCAAACCTTTCCGGCAAGTGTCAACCCTTTACTCAGCTCATGAAGAAGGGAGTCTCTTACGTCTTGACAGAGGAATACGAAAAGGCTTTCGACGATATCAAGGCTTATCTGACAAGCCCGCCAGTCCGGGTGGCACCAGTCGCCGGCAAACCATTCCTCCTCTACGTCCGGGCCATGGATCATTCCCTCGGTACGGCTAGCTCAGAACAGCGATACAGGCTATGAGCAAATAATCTACTACCTCAGTCGAACACTCATCGGGGCCAAACACCGGTACAACCCCGTTGAAAAGGAGTGCTTGGCTTTGGTATTTGCCATCCAAAAGACTCGTCATTATGTCTCGGGCCAGACAATTTATTTCATTTCCCGAGTCAATCCACTCAGAGTCCTCATGACGAAGCCAGGATCATTGAACTCCCGGCTTGCCACATGGGCAATCTTGCTAACACCATACAATATGGTGTTTGTTTCGCAAAAAGCTGTTAAGGGTCAAGCTCTAGCCGACTTTTTAGCTGCACACCCCATCCCAGAGCCCTCAAAACTCTATGAAGACATCCCGAATGAGGTCCATGAATCAAACGTCACCGAAGAAGGCTCCGTCTGGCAGATGTTTTTCGATGGTGCTTCAAGAACAGGCCCCAAAGGCCAAATCGTCGCAGGAGTGGGGGTGGTGTTAGTCTCCCCGATCAGCTGGTCATCCAGCGTGCTTACTCCCTTTCGAAGCCGTGCTCCAACAATGTTGTCGAGTACAACGCACTCATTATGGGACTCCAGCTAGCACAACAGCTGGAGGTGAATCATCTGGAGGCCTACGGCGACTCGAAACTCGTCATAAACCAGATCAGAGGGCAATACGAAGTTTGCCATGAAGATCTGATTCCTTACCACGAAGTTGCATTGAACATCATTTCAACCTTCACTGGGTTCTGCATCGAACATTTACACCGTCTACAAAACTTGGAGGTCGACGCTCTGGCTGGCCTCGCGGACTCATTAGCAGCGCCCCTCGGGACTCAGCACTATGTCACGGTAGTCGAAAGAGACTTGGTCTGTCCTAAAAACAACTTATGCTCACACATGGCCCATGCCATGCCGACAAATACTGGTGTTAATGTCCGAGACTGGAGGTTCCCATTTATCGACTTCGCTGTCTACGCAATTCTCCCAGAGGACCCGAAAGAAGCCGTCTCGGTCAGGAGACGCTCTCTTCGATTCTACTATGATACAGCCACTAAAATGCTGTACCAACGCTCCTACGATGGACTTCTCCTTCGATGTTTGTCTAACGAAGAAGCAGCCGAAGCCCTTCGAGAAGCTCACGATGGAACCTGCGGGGCCCATCAAACTGGCCCTAAGTTGCCGGACGGACTGAGACGCATGGACTACTACTGGTCAACCATGGCCGCTGACGCTGTCAAATATTCTAAGAAGTGTCATGCGTGCCAGCTTCACGCAGACTTCATTCATACACCGTCAGAACCACTACATCCTACGGTTGCCTCTTGGCCCTTCGAAGCTTGGGACATGGACATTGTGGGACCGATTACCCCTCCTTCATCAAGAGGACACCGCTTCATCCTAGCAATCACCGACTACTTCTCCAAATGGGCAGAAGCAGTTCCGCTCGCAGAAGTGCAAAGCTCGAGGGTGATCAGCTTCATCAAGCACCACGTCATCTACCGTTTTGGGGTACCCCGGAGGATCATCCACGATAATGGTCCTCAGTTCATTAGTCATGTTTTCAGCAGATTCTGTGACAAGAATCACATTCAAAACGTGGCATCAACCGCCTACAATCCGGCAGCAAACGGATTGGCCGAGGCGTTCAACAAAACTATCATCAGCTACTCAAAAAGGTCGTATTATCCAACAAACGCGACTGGAATGAAAAGCTCGGCGAATGCCTTTGGGCCTACCGCACGATGGTACGGACACCGACAGGCAACACACCATTTTCCCTGGTCTACGGGAGCGAAGCGATACTGCCTCTCGAGATCCAGATACCCTTTCTCCGCGTAGCAATCACAAATCAACTCACAGAAGAGGACAATCAACGTCGTCGACTGCGGAAACTGAAGGCACTTGACGAAAAGCATCTCCAAGCTCAACAACGTATCGAACTCTACCAAGCCCGTATATCACAGGCTTTCAACAAGAAGGTCAAGCAGAGGACTTTCCAAGTAGGCGACCTGGTTCTGGCAGTTAGGAGGCCGATGGTGTTAACTCACAAGACACCAGAAAAGTTCGAGCCCAAGTGGGAAGGACCTTTCATCATAGAGACGGTATACTCAAACGGTGCTTACCGCCTTGCCAAACACAATGGGGACTTGTTCATGATGCCCGTCAACGGCGAGTTCCTAAAGAAGTACTAATCTTGACATCTTTCAGACGTGTACTTCCATAAGGGGATCTGTGGACCCAATCATCGGGGCTCATATACAATCTCCTTCCACAAAATCATACGCTTTCGGGGCCCAGCTGTTCCGTGGCATCCTCCAGTAGAAGAACAACCACGTCCACATCACCTCTGAGTTGTTCCCTACATCCTACAAAGCGGAATCTTATACCCCGTAAGACTATGCTATCATTCATGTTTACCACGTCCACATTACCTCTGAGTAAACATCCCGTACAGACAACCCCCGCGTTGTCGTATATTGGTCGCAGAACCTCTACGTCCACATTACCTCTGAGTAGTTCTGCGTATCCCCCAAGATCATTCCTACCACGTCTATAACATCTCTGAGTAGGAAGATTCTATCATTTGAACCCCATATTTGCCACGTCCACATTACCTCTGAGCAAACATGTTGGTTCTTTCAAACTTATTATCTGTACCTAAAAACCAAGGTACGCAAAAGATAATAGGTCCACACAAATCATCCAAGTTTATGACAAGCAAAAATGAACACATCACAGAAAATTGTGTACTTCTTTATTTCTAAAAAAAGAGAGAGTAAAGGATTACACTATCCCCAACAAGAGTTGCAAATACATAAAAGAGACTACAAGCCCTAAATATCCCCAGGGTTGGCTGAAAGCTCTACAATTCGGTGTTTCAAGTCTGTCGCCCGAGTCTCCACAGTCGCCAGGACTCGATGCTCAGCTTCTTGACGTATCGCTTCAACAACCTCAGGAGAAGTGTCCTTTTTATGCTTCTCATCCAGCTGCTGCCTCTGCTGAGCCAGGGCAAGAGCCCGGTAGGTGAAGGTTGCTTCCTCCTCCTTGAATGCCACATGTTCAGCCTGGGCACGCTCAGCATCTAACTGGAGTCGGGCTCGCTGGTCCTCAAGGCGGCGGATCTGGGCATCAATCTCCGCGATATTAGCGTCCAACGCAACTTGCGTCTCCACTGTCTCCTGCGTAGACTGAGATAACCGCTCCACTGCAGCTTCAGTCTCAGCTAATTCACATTCCTAGACACTCATAGTGGCCTGGTAAGAAGACTCGATCTCGACGATCAGCTTCTCCTTCTCCGCATCTATCAAGACGAAGAGGTCATTTCGCTGGATGCGTTGAAGTTCGGAAAGCCGCTGGTCCAACTCAGCCACCATGGCTTCCAGAATGACGGCCATATGATCGTGGCCCTGGTGAAGATGGATCAGGTTGATATAAGGCAGTGCCAGAGTTCTTGCCGTCGTAAAGCTCCCGTTGGCGTCCATCACTGCCGATTCCCCCCTCTGCAGCATTTTATACACTACCTCGACGATGAATTTCACATATTCATCTGCATCCGCCAGTACCTGCGGTGTCATAGCAGGAGTTAGAGGAGCTGCTGCAGTTAGCAGACCGGAAGAAGATCCGTCGACCTCAACCTACGAGGCTGGAACCTCGGCACCAACATGCTCTTCATCAACAGGGGCTGGAATGCTAACCCGAGGAGCCAGGGGAACAGAGGAAGCCGAGACAGGCGTCGAGATAGTACCCCGAGTGGAAGGGGCAACAGAGGGTTCCATCACACCTTTACCCTTCCCGAACTCGGAAGTACCACCGACGTCAGTGGCCACGTCTTCAGCCCCCAACGTTCTATCAACAGCCAGTACCTCCCCTGGCAGAACGAAGATATCAACACTTGTCTCCTGACTCGCCCCTGAAGTCAGGACCGGAAGACGAGTCTCATCCTCTTCATCAAATCCCTCTACAGGGACATGATCTGTCGCTACCTCCTGATTGGTAGCCACCTCAGCTTCTGCCGCTAAGTCTGGGGTAGGGCTCGACAATGTTGCAGCCGACCCCCCTTCATCATGACAAGGAGGGGAATCAACCCTCTCCTTTGTTCCAACCACATCTGTTGCCCCCACAACAGGCTCTTGCAACTCTAGAGCAACGTCATCTGAAGACGACAAACTCCACCCCACTTCATCACCAGGAAGCCGCGTGTCTGCTGGACCCTCAGCATCCGAGGCCCCCGTTGCGGCCTTCATCATCTCGGAACTGCTTCATCCTCAGTTTCCCTTCTGACATAATCTGGGGATGCTGGAATCTCCACGAACAACAACATCCTCTGGATTCTCCTCCATGGGAGACATCATAGTCGGCGGGATGCGCACTTCAGACGAACCCGCCATCTCCTTTGGCCTGCTCCCACCAGATTTTGGAGTACGAGGCTTTCTTTTTAGCGGCTCCTATAAAAAAGGGGAAGCATTGATTACATGAAATGTAGAACCTAAACAAGACTATGTAGGACATCCTTACCTCTGCAGATGCTGAATCCGATGATACCGTCAGTGACGATGCCTTCTTCTGCTTCTTCGACGCAGGAGATCCAGCCCCTGTATCTGCACGTCGTTTTGATTGATCGACCGAGGGTTCTGCCTGACCCCCTGTGGACACGGTAGGGGCACACCGATAACCCGCCCCTGGCGGACGGTATGATCGGGCTTTCGCCGGTATGTCCCCGGCCACTGCTAACTGAGTGCCTGCGATAAGACTGGTCTCCCTATCATATCCGGGAGGCGCGACAGCCATAACACAGTAAAATTTGTCGGCCGAGTAAAGAATGGGCGGCCGCGGATCCGGGACGGGCAACGTAAAGCGAGCCCCGGTACATCCGGCATTATAGTAATGCCAAGCTCGTGCACCATCCAACAAACTTCCAGCATACCCCAGAGTGATACTGGGGTTATCCAACATCAGCTGAGCATAACCGAATTGTCGTGCAAAGCGGCTCGGTAAATACGGTTCCAGTTAGCACTGATTCCTGTTCCGGTACACCAGATGGAATGGCCGAATACTTTGTAACCAGCAGAATCCCCATGGAAGCAGAGTGGTGGCGTCTTCGCCCGAATCCCTTAAGTCTTCGTTGGCCTCAAAACCCAAGAAGATAGGACCAACTTCGGTGATCTCCCATCCCTGAAGATGGGATAAAACCTTTCTACAAACAGGGACGCCAGTGTGCGACCAGCTCCTCTGGTAGAAATGGCGAAGGAATGCATCTCCGGTCCTGTAGTCT
The DNA here is from genome assembly GCA_029216955.1 of Iris pallida. Classification (NCBI taxonomy): domain Eukaryota; kingdom Viridiplantae; phylum Streptophyta; class Magnoliopsida; order Asparagales; family Iridaceae; genus Iris; species Iris pallida. The sequence continues at coordinate 5,691,818 of JANAVB010041820.1, read as the reverse complement.
TCTTCTGAACCCGGACTCATCACATTGGGATGGTGTAAAATTAACCACCCCATCAAATAGTGAAACGGCAGTTCGGCGCACAGGAAGTTATTATTTCTACCTCGGTCATGAATCACATTTCCTGCAAACTCTCGTAAACCTCGCAGCAGGTTACATACCATTGCGGGGAGTAGAGCCAAACGCGGCCAAAGACCAACTTTACGGCTGGCAGGATTAAGTTTCGGGTCATCCTCTCTACAGAGCCGGATCCGCCCGAGAAGACGTAATCCTGAAACCAAACCATAAGATATGCGACCAATACTGCTTTCGAGGACATCCGATGAGCAAGATGCCAGAAACAGCTGTAGGAGCGTTCATCCGACTGCTGGTCCTCGTTCTTCCGGAGATTCTTCTCACCTAACCTGCTCATTTCAGAGAGCACTTCGCTACGAGAGAGCGCTGGCGGAGTGGAGAACTGCGAGGGATCCTCCTTGTCTTGCTTAAAGACGTAATCTTTCCAAGCGGTCACATGAGGCTGCGACCCATTTTTATCCCTTTTCTGTATATAGTAATGATGACTCGCCACTTCCTTAAAGATGGCCGTCATCTCCTCAACCTTGTCCCCCAGGACTTGAAACTCTTCGTTGGTTGGAAAGTACTCTTCATAGGGTTCTGATCCCCAAGGGAGCTTTGATACTTCATACATCTCATGAAGTGCGAGCCCTAACTCCCCCACCGGAGTAAAAAAGGTCCCGGTATGGATATCAAACATCTCCAAGAGTGCGAGGAACATATGCATGTTAATGTCAACACCCGCCTGGGTAGCACGGATTGCGGCAGTCAACCCAATCTCTCGAAGCTCAGTCCGAAACCGCGACAAGATCCAGAGTGTCAGTTTAGCCCATTTGGAAACGTAATGACACCAACCCTCCATCCAAAACTCTCCTTTCGGGTATGAGCGTTCCATCAACAGCATGCGATGTACAAAATTCGAGGTACTATAAGCAAATGTATCGATGGGAACATCACTGCAAATGCTCCCATGACGTAGAGTCCGCCAGGTGAAAGAAGGCCCAGACCGCACGGCGGTCAAAGTATCCCTTTGATCAGAGGTAGAATCAATTTTGATGATGCCAGTCACCGCTCCCCCCTGAGAGGGGGTAAGATCCCAAGACATCCTCCTCTTGGAAGCAAGACGACAGAAGGCCGTCAAAGGCCATTGACGTTCAAGTTGCTTAACAGTCATATACACTCCCTTTGCTGTAAAGAACCAGTCTTCCTTGACCTTCAACACCGTTGCTTCAGTAGAAGTAAGGCGGTCCCCGAACAGGAACTCAGGCTTCAAGAAGGTCACTTTATCAGATATGGCAGATTTCAAAGCACCACGCTCCATCATCCATTTGAGGAACCCATAATGTTGTTCCGGGATTTGAGTCATTCTCTCGGGATACTGATCCAGCATAATAACATCTTGAGCAGGGTTTATCACTTCCTCATCATAATCTACTCCTGTTTGGCTGAGGGCAGCATCCAGAAGCACTTCATTCAAGAGCGGGATAGTCATCGACACTAGCAAAGATTCGAAAATGTTAGAATTAACAAAAGAATCTGAGACTCATCAAAAGTGCATAGTGTGTCTGAAAAAGAAGCTTCGGTGCATCATCAGGGTGTAAACCCATGCGCATCAGCAGTAGAGCTTCGGCGCATCATCAGGGTGTGAACCCAAATGCGCGTCAGCGGTGCTTCGGCGCATCATCAGGGTCTAAACCCATGCGCGTCAGCGGTAGAGCCTCGGCGCATCTTCAGGGCTTAAACCCATGCACGTCGGCGGCAAAAACCTCGGCACATCATCAAAGACTCAAGGTCTATGTGCGTTGGTATACGTAAAATGAAACTTACCAACCACCTCTGGCCAAACTTCGACAGGCCGACGGGGAACGTGAGCCGCCGCAACTTTTACAGGCTCCTTTCCTTTGCCCTTTCCCTTGCCAGCACCGCCGCGAGGAGTCTTGGGAGCCATTCTTTGAGAGAAGAAAAGTTAGGGTTTTTAAGAAAGAACTCTAAAAAAGCAAAAGCAAGAAGAAGAAGAACTCTCTCTCTCTCTCTCTCCATCTCTCGCCTATTTATAGGGCTTGGTCGCACGCGTGAACCGATGACGTGTGATCTCAGTCGTCGCCTTGGGCTCTGTGAAGAGATAACCACAAATAAAACCCAAAAGACCATCATTAATCTTTTCGGTTACCGAGACGTCATCATTTGCATTAACTGAGTGGTGCATGCTCTCCATCACTGATGCGCGGAGTATCTATGCGCCCCGACAGACATGCGCCTTTACCACCATGCTTCTTATTCAAAGTATTCTAAAACTTATCCAAAATTTTTGAAAACTTTGAAGGGGGTCTTGTAGAAGCAGGAATTTCAGAACCAGAAAGCCCATGCGCCAGACTACATGCGCCAGAGCTCGGACAAAGTACTTCACAGCAAGAATAACAAACATAGACATTGAAAGAGGACTTTTTTATTTAACATATGAAAGTCTATTACATGTCTAAGAAAAGATTGTACAAAGGAGAATTTCTACAAAGAAAAGATCCTAAGTCTACAGCCAGCAATCACCATGCGCCCTCAAGCAGGCGCAGCAATCACCATGCGCCCTCAGTCGGGTGCATCCCACCATGCGCCCTCAGCAAGGCGCATCCTTTTTCAGCAGCTCAGTTACGTGCATCCCTTTAGCAGCCCAGTTATGTACCGCTCTTCCAGCCAGGCTCACCGCCATCAAAATGCTTCGACTAATGAAGTATTTATTGAGCAGAATGAGGGTGGCAATCAATCCTCTAGCCGAGGTAGAAAAGAGCACCGTAAGCCGACCTGTGGCCAAGGGAGGCTTCGAAAGAGCCTCCAAAGGCGAAGGAAGACCGTAATCGAAACCGCGGCCAAAGGAGCAGCTTTCAACCCAACCAGAGTGGGCAACACCCACTTTGAAGGAAGAGAGAGCCCCCAAAGCTACAGTACCGCAATTCCGATCTACGGCTCTTTCGGCACAACGAAGACGAGGCCCGAGCATCCCTATCTTTGGATGCAACAGGCACCTTCCGCCTGCCTCGGAAGCCCTCGACTCCGACTTTTGGATGTAACAGTCACCTTCAAGTGCATCAACGAAGACATTGCGTCGCATCTTCACCCTCGAAAGCATCTCATCAACAGAATGCATTCGAGTACACAAGTTCATGTCGAACGTACGTGAGAGAACGAGAAGCAAACCCTCTCTCCATGCCACTATTTATAGGCCGGGCAAATCAAACCCATGCGCCAAGTGGATGGCTCTCCGAATTCTGTGCAATGAATTTGTATTTAATGGATGAACCAGACGCTTCGAATTCAGCCAAATCAAAATAGCTATTTAAAGCACTCGAAGAACATAACAGTCACTGCATTAAAGAATGTGTCACGAAGCGGATGCGCCGGCCAGACCGCGCTTCACATAGACGTGCCCTTCAATATCAAGCGCATCACACAGACGCATCCTTTAGTACCAAATGCATCATAAAGGATGCGTCCTCCATGCGTCCCCCATACGCTTAGTGGAATGCCAATCAATGCGCCCACTCAGCTGTCCATCGAATGTCAGAAACATTAAATGCTGAACTGACAGAGTTGGCAGCACACCTCCCAAAGTCTGAACAGTTGACAGTTTTTTCAGAAGACGAAGTGTCGGCAACGTCAGCATCATCATTACCTTTACTCCGATGGCTACTGCCACGTGGCCACCCAACCACTCGCATGCGCCTCCGCAGTCATGCACCAAAATCTGTATGCGCCTCAAAGCCATGCGCTTCAGACTTTTCACTGATCCCTAAAGACAGAAAAAAAGTCTCCATTTGAAGCTCTGCATGCACCTCAAAAGCCATGCGCCCCAGACTGCTCTCTGATCCCAAAAGACAGAAGGAAAGTCGCCATTAAAGCTCTGCATGTGCCTCAAAAGCCATGCGCCCAGAATGGTTCGTGACTCCTAAAGGTTACGAGCCAAAGTCTCCTCATGTGCCCAATCCTAGGCGTATCCTACCAGATTATTCCCCTATCAAACCCGAGATCTTCGAGCCATGAGTCGACGACACGTGTCCTTTGACTCAACTCATCCAAGATTTCAGCAACAGAAAGATCTTCTCCTCTGCTACGTGCCGGCTCACAACAGCAGTATGAAGAATTCAACCCCTCGATCAGGACGTATCATCCATGTGCCTCCATCAGCAAACACCACATGGCGGCCCCGCATACAGGTGCATCCTATATGTGCGTATGAGCAGCCAGCCTGCAAAACTATAAATAGAGGGATTATTTCCTTCATACATACACAGAACGATCCTACGTACAAAAAATGAAGGAACACACCACCAGAGAGGCAGATACAGACACTCAACGTCTTCTTCCTCTCAGCATGCTCCACCACCCAGAATAATCTAAACCTTCAGAAAACTGATAACCGTCGTCAGATCGTCAACGGAGTCAATGCATTACCACTCACTCCATCGGCATAAGGGACCCAGATAAACAAAAGTGTACTCCTAGGACTACATCTAAGTCCTATATTGTAACACTGTTCTGTTTGTATTAAAATTTGCAATAAAAGAATTTTAATGGCAAACAGACACTCGGTCCTTCATCCCGTCGCTTGGAAGAAGGAAAGTTGGTCTTCGACACAAAGTTATGAAATAGCCTAAGTCATAGGCGTCGCCTGCATGAATGCTTGTTAAAGCATGCACGGTCCCGTCGAATTGTCCCGACACTTGAGTTGGCCTAAGACATAGGCGTCGCCCGCGTAAATGCTCGACAAAGCATGCACGTTTCCATAACGCAAGGCTTGGCGTAGCCTTTGCTCGTCCCTTGAGTCAAGTTATAGGCTCGATTAAGTTAGGCAAAGTTACGCCGATCGACCTAAGTCATTTCTAGTGCTTTCCCGCTTTTTCTGCGGTTGTCAAGTTAAATAGTCCCACGATCCCAAGGCCCGTCATATGAACTATGACTTGGGCGATAGCATCGCGTAGATTCGGAAGTCGGTTTGAGACACGATGGCATGGTCCTAGAGTTTTAAGGCACGGGCCACGGTTGATTCATTGAGTTTGGAAAGTGTTGCAAATAGTTGTTCTTGAGTTGAGTAAAATGATAGGGCAAGAAAGAAGAGTGCTCGCGATTACGGGTCGTCGAGGCAAGATCTCAGATGTGAGACGTATTAAACTTGGCCCTGAAAGAGATGATCATACAAGAGGTAGAATGACTGTGTGAGACGTCAGTTGTGTCGAGTCTTGCATGGTCATGGACAACTTGTCGACTAGGTAGAGTTTCCTCGAATGGTAGCCTGATGGAAGGGGACCAGTTCTTGAGAAGCAGCATTAGCACGTGCTGGATGACCGTACAAGTTAGCGCAGAGGCTTGCCAGCGTGGCTAGCTACCCACTTGGCAAGGGCGGCCGCCTAATAAGCTAAAGGAGTCCAGGATGGCTCTGGGAGTCAGTGACCAAATCATATAGATGAGTCGGCATGGCGGCAAATCTGCGTGTGTGCCTTTGGATTGAGTTGAGTTGTTGAATGTGTGTACAGTTGGAATATGATGTTTGGTCCTCGGATGTGGCATCAACATAGGCGACGTGCTTCAGCACGAGATGCGGCGTCGGTCTTAAGTTGTTGGTATATAAGTTGCATGAGTTGGTTTGAGTTGTCTTGAGTTTAAGTCAGGAAATGCCGCAAGGCAAAGTCGGTCGAGTGACACTCTGTCCAGAAGTCTTGATTGGGTCAGTTGTTGATTTAGTAACAAAGGGCCGCGAGGCGGCGATATGGTTGAGTCGTACATAATTGTGAGGCACTGCACAGAGGATTTGTAGCACGGTCACAAGGAATTGGGTACTATCGCGTAGTGCGTCTCTGATTTTGGCCGAAAGGCAAGTACGACTTGATAGGTTAACGTTGTTCGAGTCGACATTGTTGTTGCAAGCACGGGATGGTCTAAAGACACAAATAGGCAAGGCGTCGGTCATAGAAACTGATCTTAAGGTAAGAGTAGAAAGGCAATACAAAAGGGGACTATATTGCACAAAGTAAAGTAAACGTGTTGGTTTTGTATGGGTGGGCGAGGAGCTCATTCCACCAGTACAGTTGAGTACTGACACCCACATAGTTTACATGTGCAGGCACATGTAGAAGCTCGTGGCGCGGAGCTCGATCGCTTGGATGCGTCGAGGCATGGAGTTCCTTGGCGATTCGAAGCGTGCGGTCGCATGGAGTAAAGACTTATACGGGACATAATGTATGGACATCGCCTTCCGAAGCTTCCGCTGGATCAAGACTTGTAATTGAGAGATGAGAGAGAGCTGAGTGAACTTGTAAAAAGTGAGAAGAGTGAGCTTGAGTGATTGTAATCTTGGCCTTGTGCCCTCAATGTAATCTTGTATTCAATATCAATAAAGAGCTTCTTTTGAATGACTTGTCTTCATGTGTTCTTGTTCTAAGTTTTGCTGTGTATTCAATGTCTCCGCATGGGACTTCTGTGCGACGACCCCGTCGCAGCCGCTGAAATTGGCTGTTATGGAATCCGCCTTGCACGAGCACAATCTAGGCTCGTGCGGCATCACGCCTTAGCGAGGACGATCGCTCCTACGGGAGTGGGGCATGACAGGTACCAACGACCAGCTAGGAATGATTTAGGATATAGCTCGAATCTAGAATATACCGACGTAACTGAGATACGTGAAACACGTCATGTACCTTGCGTAGCGACAGTAGAAAAGCAAGACGATATGATATATCTCCTATTCGCTTGAGAATATCAAACGGTCCAATAAATCTAGGACTAAGCTTTCCCCGTATGCTAAACCTGATGACACCACGGGTAGGTGAAATCCGCAAAAATACGTGGTCGCCGATAGAGAACTCAAGATGACGTCAATATTGATCTTCCAAGTGATACTGCCGATCCCGAGCTAGTCTCAGATGCTCTCTGACATGCCTGACAACTCCAACTGACTGGGCAATCATCTCTAGACTAAGCATATACCTCTCTCCAATGTCATCCTAAGCTAGGGTGACCTACTTCTCCTACCATACAAAGCCTCGAATGGTGCTATCTGAATGCTCATCTAGAAGCTGTTGTTGTAAGAGAACTCCACCAAATGCAAGTGATCCTTCTAAGAACTACTGAAGTTAAGAGTGCACGATCGAAGCATATCCTCCAAAGTCTGAATCATACGCTCTGACTGACCATTTGTATGAGGATGGTATGTTGAACTAAAACTCAAACGGGCACCCAAACTCTACTGAAGACTACGCAAAAAATTAGAAGTGAATCTGGAATCCCGATCTGAGACTATGCTAACTGGCACCCCATACAATCTGAAAATTGCCTCATGTATAGCTCGGCCAACTGCTCTATAGACTGACCAACTATGAAAGGTAGGAAGTGGGCAACCTTTTTGAGTCGATCCACTATAATCCAAATGGCATCTCTACCAGTCGAGGTTCTAGGAAGACCAATAAGGAAGTCCATAGTAATATGATCCTACTTTCACTCCGATATCGGTAAAGGCTGAAGAAGTCCGGCCGGTCTTTGATGCTCAGCCTTGACCTGCTGGCAAACCAAGCACCGAAAGACAAACCGAGCTATCTCCCTCTTCATACCATTCTACCAGAAATGCTGACAAATATCATGGTACATCTTCGTCCCTCTTGGATGAACAGAATACTGCGAATTATGGGCCTCCGACATAATATCCTGTCGAATATCTCTACGCGGTATACAGAGACGACTCCCAAACCGTAGTGTCCCATCCTCATGGATGCACAACACTGCTTTGTGTCCTGCCACACACTCTATTCTGAGCTACTAAAGCCAGGTATCCCTTGACTGTATTGCTCTAATCCTCTCCATAATGATAGACTGCACCTGCAAGCCTGTCATCATAGTTGCCTCACCAGGTAGCACTACCTCAATGCCCTTCTCATGAAGATCCTCCCGAAGGTGATGCTTCTCCGTCAAGAAATAGACTCTGGGTCTCCTGCTTAAAGCATCTGTAATGACGTTTGCCTTTCTGGAATGATACTGAAGATCAACATCATAATCCTTCAGTAACTTAAGATATCTCCTCTGTCACATGTTCAGATCCCTATGGGTGAACACATACCTTAAGCTATTATGGTCAATGAAAATCTTCACTCGATCACTATACAGATAATACCTCCAGAGCTTGAGGGCAAACCCAACCGCGGCCAACTCAAGATCATGTGTCGGATAGATCTTCTCATGGTCCCGAAGCTGCCGAGACGCATAAGCTATCATTCGACCATGCTGCATAAGGACACAACCAAGTCCCCGGCCTGACGCATCACAATATACCGTGAACCCACCTGTTTCGACGGGTAATGTCAGAATAGGAGCTAAAATCAAACTCTGCTTGAGTTTCTCAAAAGAAACCTAACAAGCATCTGACCACTCAAAGTACACATCCTTACACGTCATCCGTGTCAAGGGTGCGAAGTTCGTAGCAAAGTCTTTCAAAAACCGTCTTTAGTAACCTGTCAATCCCAGAAAGCTGGATACATCAGAAGCTGTATGACGTACTTGCCAACACTCGATAGCCTCAAACTTCTTCGGGTCCACCTTAACACCACCTCCAGCAATAATATGACCCAAGAAAGAGACTCAATCGAGCCAGAAATTGCACTTGCTGAACTTCGCATAAAGCTGATAGTGCCGAAGAATCTGAAGACCATACGAAGATGCTACTCGTGCTCTGCCTCAGTCCGACTATAGACCAAGATATCATCAATAAACACTATCACAAACTGGTCTAAGTGGGACATGAAGATACGATTCATGAGATCCATAAAGATAGCTGGCACATTGATCTTTCTGAAAGGCATAACAAGGAACTTTCAATGGCCATATCGAGATCTAAACATCGTCTTGGGTATATCCTACTCTCTGACTCTGATCTGATGGTACCCAGACCGTAAATTGATTAACGAAAATATAGCCGCTCCACTAAACTGGTCGAACAAGTCATCTATCCTGGGTAAGGAATACTTGTTCTTCATGGTCACCATGTTAAGCTGACGATAGTCAATGACCATATACGATGAACCATCCTTCTTCTTCACAAGAAGGGATGGAACTCCCTAAGGCGATCTACTAGGACGAATGAATCCCTTGGCCCTAAGCTCCTCAATAGACTGATACAGCACCAACAACTCTGAAGGAGACATCCTGTAGACTCTCGCTGACACTGGCTCTGCTTCCAGAACTAAATCAATATAATGCTAAATCTTTCGAACTGTAGGAATACCCGAAAGCTCCTCGAGAAATTCAAAAACTACTCTGGGCAACTGTACCTCCTCAGCTACATCCATTTATATGACCACCGGTGAAGACTCCACCTCGCCTCGAGAGAATGAGAACTTCTCCTCATTCGGAACACAAAAGATAACCATGCCAGTATGGCAATCTATCATAGCATGTCGAGCATTCAACCAATCCATACCTAGGACGACATCATAATCGCCCATAGGAAACTCTATCAGCCTAGCAAAAAACTTCCTCCTGCATACTATGACTCTATACGAGGAATAGACTCGGTCTACTCCTACTAGACCGTTACCAGTATATTCAACCTTACAGGTAAAGACTCTGGCTATAAACCAACACGTGTCGTAAATCGTATAGATATAAACGAATACGAAGTACCAGAATCAAATAAAGCTGAAGCTGAATGAGAGTGAATACGAATGGTACCTTCGACCACCTCTCCTACTGCTAGCACCTCCTCGATGGAAAGCATTAAAGCCTGGCCTCTGGGTGTAGGACCCCTCTGCTGCTGCTTGCCCCTCTGCTTCTGAACCTGAGCCTGAGCATACTACTGAGGCCTCTGCTACTGGAACTGCTGAGACTGCGTAGGTAATGGCCTATGGGCCTACTGCTGTTGAACCGGCACTGGCACCCTGAACTGCTGAACTGCTGGCTGGAAGGATGCTGATCCAGCCGAACTCCTCCTTGGATAAGCCCCTATCTTGTGGTATGCTGCTCCATAAGCTAGGCACAAGCCATGTGCCCTATGGCACTCTAATAAAACATGTCCTCCTTTTTCGTAATAGGAATAACCAACTGAGGAAGACAGCCTCTGCTGCTGAGGATGCGGCTGAGACGACTGCTGAAAGGAAGCCGCTGGAGCTAGTCCCCTCGGAGATCCAATCGTCAAAGCTTAAACTACTGAAGCTAGTGCTAACGACTAGGAAGAAGATCCCCTCTAAATGTGAGGTGTTTTTTGTCTACCGACTCTATCAACGATCCTGTGCGAGGTGTAGTCATGCCTCCTCGTCGTCCTCATCACTGCATCAAAAGTCTGGAACTTATGCTACTCAACTGCTAGTATGACCTCCAGATGAAGTCCTTGCTGGAACCTCCTCGCTCGATCCAACTCGGCCGCCACTAAGGAAGGGGCAAAACCAACTGAGCCTGCTAAACTCTGTCGCATAGTTATCAACGGTCTTGATCATCTGCTGCAGGCTAATGAACCTCTCTTGCAGATCATAATGTGATACCGCGTCAAAATAGAGAGTCTGAAACCTCTTGCTAAAATCTGCCCAACCTATCGGTGCCACAAGAGATACCTCATGAGCCGTCCACCAGTCGCGGGCCAAATCCAAGAACTGTAACCTGACAACTGCTGCATGCTCCCTAGCCAGAATCCCTGCTGCCTCCAGAATGGCCTCAGTATCCTGAAGACATACATAAGACGTAATCGCATCCTCTGTACCATAAAAGTACGGGGGACAAAGATGCTTGAAGCTGCTCGTAGAATTGTAGACCTGGGCACTACCCCTCTCTAAAGCTATCTGGACAGAATGGGTGAGAATGTCACTCTGACGCTGCTGCAATACCATGAAACCCCATAAAACATCCACTAGTGCTTGAACAACAACCTATGGCTGCTCTGGTTGAACTAGTACTGTCAGCTAAACAGGCGGGACTGGCGACTGCCCTTCGGTCTACTCTAGACTCTACCCATGAATGCTGAGGCTAAGCCTTCCGAATTGGTAGAACTGGCGAAAGATGGACCGCCATAGCTAGAATCCGAACAAGCTGATTGGAAGGACCAGGAATAGCGCCCCTGAAAGTTTAAGGACACAAGGATCAAGTTGAGGGAACAGGAAAGATCAATGATCAAAGGAGATATCATGTCAAATATCAAAGGTAAAGAGTAATACGAAGGATATCAATGGAGAAGAATTTGTGACTGAGATAACTACCTACAACCCCTACATATCTGATAAATCAGACCTGCATGGCCACCACTAAAACCAAAGTTACGGCCCAGAACCAGAATACTGGTAAGTAGGGACGTACCAGGCCAGCTACGTATACCAAAGTACTCCAAAATAACGTATAAGCTGTATGAGTTACTACTATAAACCAACAGTCAATCCTAGGTCACATAATCCTTCATATCTCAATCACAGTCAAGCTAATAATGTACAAGGATATGATCATCAGGCATATAAAACAGTAAAACGTCCCAAACTATAATATATAGACGATCATGAAGCTATTAACACAAAATAAAGAACTAGCAAGACTAAGTAATACATGATCAGCTCTACCAATAGTCTAGAAATATGCAGACCATGTCTAGGCCAGTAGGCCAAAAGTTAAGTCCAAAACATGAGCTAAATACGTGCTCGGTGGCTAAATGCCTCAAAAGAATATGTACAGAAAAAGAGTGGGTAAGAGAAAGAACACCCACTCAAGCCCCCTGGTGCTCCGGGTGGTCACCATCGAGAAGAAGGTCCGGAAGATCCTCGGGCTCCTCAACTAAATCTGGTCAATGCAAAACTAGTGGGTTCAAACCCCCAATAGCAAGTACCACAAAGGAAGCCAAACTATGAACTAAAACTAGCATGCAATTCATAATATCTCTAAGATAAAGCAGTAAACGAGACTAGAATAATAATTTGGTACCACAGTATATACGAAAGAAAACTGAGAACATGTAAGGAAACAACAAGTGAATATGTAGAATAAACCGACATATGAGCATATAGTGAAGCCGAGCATATAGGATAAGTAGTGAAACCAAGCATGTAGTAGGAAAATAATATGTTAGGAGCGACTGGAAGCTTAGTACTACAATAAGATAAACTGGAGCACGACTAGACTAGACATGAGTGGACTCCATCCATCAATCATGGCTATACAATGAGTACGTCTTGATACTTTAGCTAACTAATGTTATCACAATCCTAGTTACTAACATATACAAGTTTGAGAAATCCGATCCAGTTACCTGCCTTGCAGACTACCCGAATGATCCAAGCCAAAAGAAAAACAAGTATAGCAAACACACTGCAGTAAGATACGTGTGTCCTAAGGAAGTGTCCCACTCGACGGTGTCCTGGAAGAGTGCTCACTATGACAGATAGCTCCAAATCCCTAGTAGATATATATATATAAGACCTGGAAGAAAGGGTACATGTAACCGAAAAAGTCTTACCTTCCAATGATCTAGATAATCAAGCTAGTTATATAGTTCCTAAAATTTTTATTTAGGATTTCAGGTGTGATATTTCGTACAATCCATCCTTGACATGAGACATGCGAGACTGGACAAGACAAGCAAGATTGCGCACTACAACAAGCCACAACAAGACATGACAATATCAAGACAAAAGTGCGCTACGACTAGCTACTATCAAGGAGCTAGACATGTACTGGAATCGAGGGTGCGCCATGACAGACCACTAGCAAGCAAGCTAGAAAAAGACATGTACAAGAGTGCACCACGACGGGTCACTATCAAGTAAATATTGGACATGGCATAGACTGTAAAGTACAATAAATCTGGAAGGACATATAGCAATACATAGTGAGTATAAAGAACATATGAACATAAGCTAGTGTCAAGTGTATATAGGATGTACACTTATTCTCTAAGTATACAAGGTCATCTAACCATGTTAAGAATTTATTACAGTCGAAGAAAATATCAAAAACGGGCAAAAACGGGGAAAAATAGCCCAAAACAGCCAAAATCGATAAACCGACGGTATACTACGGTATACCAGCGGTATTCCGGTCAAGGACAGAAAGTTTCTAGGTAGAAAGTCGGTATACCATCGGTATACGTCGGTATTCCATCGGAATTCCAATTTTCTGGATAGCAACGAAATCCCAGAATTTGTCAAAACTTGTTTCGGCCATAAAAACTTTATTTTAAATCAAAATTCTGATTTTCAAAAGTCAAAATCGCATAGAATTAAATTCGCTACAATATGTAAGTATTATTTTTCACAAATTAAAATATTTGATCGATCAATACCTCAAAATACTCAAAAATAGGTTCTCGGGACACCGAAACAAGTTCCGATTTCTACTAAACTCAAAATCCATGGTATACAAACTAGGTGAGGGCCTCATATAACATATGTGACCAAGAACCATGATGGTAGTACTAGTATCACTCTCGATACCGAGTTTTCTACTAAGTCGATATTGGATTTTAATAGAAAATCAAAACCTAGCTTTAACCAAATTTAGAAACATACATATAGACAAGAATCACAAGGAAAACATTTTAAAAAAATGATTTTAGGACAATTCTAAGCATTTAATACCAAGGAAAACAAAAAATGACAACAAAATAATATGGTTCAAGAATTTGGCAAGATGTACTTGCCTAGGTTAAGCAACAAGCCTAATCTTCCACTCCACCACCAAGATGGGTACGAAACTGCACTCTATGCCTCAAGGCAAAGCTTTCCTATGCTCTCGAGGAAGAGAAATGAAAGTGAAGAGGAAAGGAAGAAGGAATGAAAAGAGGAAGGAGAGAGAAAGTAAAAGGGTATATATAAATTTATATATATATATATATATATATATATTTTTTTTCTTTATATATATATATATATATATATATATATATATATATATATATATATATGGGAATTAATCTTGACCATTGGATGGTGATCCATGATAAGATCTAAGTCAATCGTGGCTGTCCAAAAAAACCAAGTATCAATTGGGTAATAGGGTGCATCTACACTATTCACAAAAATATCTAAACACTATTCATCAAAATATCTGAAACACTATTCACGAAAATATCGAAAACACTATTCATTAAAATATCTAAAATCAAAAATATCTAAAATGTGGAAAATTTATCCGGATGGTATACCGTCGGTATACACTGGTATACTGGCGGTATGTCGGTCAACAAGAAAACCTACAATTTTAGGAAATTTTAAAGTGTTTCGAAAACCAAAAAAATATGAAATACACTACAAAATATGTATCTGTGTATAAATATCGATAATGTGAGATGAGTCTCACACCTGCTTCGGTGGTGGAGCTGGTGGAGCCTCCCTAGATCGGAGTACATCTGCAACGGTGGCTCTGAACTGAACGGCCTGATCACTCTATGAGTTGATGAACTTCTGGAGGATCCCCATCACTTGCGTGCTACCGATAGTGATTGTCTGAGGAAGTGAAGGAGGTGGTAGAAGCTATGGCACCTCAGTGTAGTGGGTTCAGTGGTCCCGTCTTCCGTATCGTGACCATTTGTATTAGAAAAATAAACGGTTGATTGTTATGTCCTAGAAAATAATAAGTAAACTTAGTAAATAATAAGCATAACCACACTTAGTAATAATAGCCATAACCATTTTTCTCGATCCTATGTTGCGATGAGTTTTCCTTAGTCTAGCAGGTTCCCTAATAGAACTCTATAGCCTAAGTACCATTAGGATAAGACCTGCATGGGCCACTACTAAAAATATGTCATGATCCGCTCCCGAATAATCGGATACGAGTCGGACACGTCCATCTTACATTGGAAGACACAACGTAGTAAGTTGTACAATTCTAAGGAAAAACTCCAAGGGATATGATTAAATAAAATATCACAGCATATCACAACATCTATAACGTTCCAGAGAATCATTACACCATCAAGTCATTATTATAATTTTTTAAAAAGAAATAATACTAGAGACAAATCCACTAAGAATAAAAAAAATTACAACTATGAAGTCTCAATACAAGTATGAAACTAAAGTATGTAACTAAGCTAGGTGTCAACAGCTCCTAAGTCCCGAATCACACTCCATTCTGCTCAGCTAAGGCTTCGGGGTCTGGCCCATAAAGTTGGACAAGATTGTCACTACCATATTTTTAGCCTAAGGGTATTTTGGTCATTTGTGACTTTTTATAGAATTGAAATTTATTAATTAAATATGTGCTAATTAATTAATTAAGCCTTAACCTAGAAGTTAACCTAATCTAGATATGATCATGAGACTAGATATTACATTAGAACCTTCTAAGCTAAGTGTCAAGATTAGAAATATCTAGATATTACCTTTATTATGATATTTGTTAAGATATTTAGCTTGAGCCTAATTCCTATGGGCCTTTCCTTAGAAAGCTAGATTTAAATTGCTAAAGCCTAACCATTAGCAAATATCTACCCTTCCCAAACCCTAGCATAGCTATTGTGGTCGGCCACATCAAGGAATACCCTCTATATATATATCAACACTTAATCATTCTTGCCTCTTTTTTATTCCTACATCAAACCATAATTTGTTTTCTTCCCTAAATCATCCTCATTTCTTTATTTCTCCTCCAAATTGAGCCTAGTCTATTGCGTTGAGATCTATTGTTGCTATAGAGGCTATGGAAGTCTAGCTAGTAAAGATTTGGAGCACTTTGGCCCATAGCTTTTGGAGAAGGACATCTTCCTTAGGGCTTTTCATTGAGATTTAACTCTCAATAGGTAAACCCCTCTAAACCCTTGTAAATTTTGATTTTTCTTCATAGATACATCCATCTAGGTGTCCCGGACCTGTAGATATAGTTTTGTAGGATTTCGTATCTGTTTGGTAGGCGTATCGGACGCATGTCGGTATATTAGAACACGTGTTCGATAAAATGTCTCTATGAACTGTTTGTTCTTTTTTTCAAAACTAATTTCAAAAATCTATAGCCTATATGTGTGTTTTGATTCCCCTAATATCTGAACATGATTCGAGCTCATGTCCGTGTCCAAATCGGGCACGCATGCGCTGCACGAGGCACTGTGGGCATGTCCTGCTGCTGTGCATTGATTTCTCGCAGCCTGGGCCACGTGGGCACATGCTACTTGGCATGGTGGTAGGGACAGTGACTGACAAGTCAGCCCCCAACTTTTATGGTATCTCGTGTCGTTTCGGACATGTTATTTGACGTGCACACATTTTACACTGACTGTGCATTGTCGAATTCTTTCGACTAATACGGTGTTCGTGTCACACATTGACACGTCGTAGACACCAAGTGAGGTATCGAATACCTAGACATATCCATCCTGGACACGTGGACACAAGCATGTGGCCTCTAGTTCCCTGTGTCTTGTCCTGTGTGACTCGACACACCCCGACCGTACTGCACCTACTGTTCTGATACTCTGTATAGGACACTGCTTGACACCTTGGTTGGGCATGTGTTTGACTCTATTTTGGATACGAATCATACCCCCCATATAGACACTGTTGTGTAGGTTAATTTCCATCTTTTATTTCGAGTTTTGGTGCTTTGATTTGGGTTTTAGGACATGGTATCAGTAGGTTAGAGCATAAGTTGACTATGGGTTTTGAGTTTGGGTTCAAATCTAGGTTATGTAGATTTGTTTTGTTAGATTTAGTTTGGGAATATATTTATATATGTATGTATTCATGTATGAGTGTGTCTATATAGTATATGTATGTATCTATTATATGTATAGGTACAGACTTATGTAAGGTATTTTATATATATATATATATATATATATATATATATATAATATATATAATATATATATATATATATATATATATATATATATATATATATATATATTTATTTATTTATTTAGGTATGTTAAGGTTTTGAGTGATGAGAGGGGTTTCAATGTGTAGAGCAGTAGGAGTGCAGCTGTGGGCAGTTTTGTTTTGGTTTCCAGTTTTGATCTTGATTTATTTATATATGTATGTGTGTGTTTGTATGTTTATATATATATTTATGTGAGATATTGCAATGTCTGTGAATAAGTATAGGGAGTGAGGTTGGGATTAGTTTAGCTTGGGCTTGGCATTGCATTGAGCAGTAGAGTAGAGCCTTGCCTTGGTTGGCTTGGCTTGGCATGGCCTTGGTTTGGCCTTGCTTCCTAATTGCAGCAGCAGCAACATTGTACTTGCAGTAGTGCAGCATACGTAATTGCATAGGCAGCCATAGCAGAGCTTTGTAGCAGTAGCTAGACTAGTGGCAGCAGTAGGCAATAGCAAGACAGCAAGTTATGGTTTTCTAGTGTGAGTTAGAGAGTGTACAAGGGTTATAGTGTTAGTATCTAGGTATCACATGATTAGTTCATGTTAAGGGGGTATTGAGTTATTGAGTGTAATAGAGTGGTGTGAGTGTATATATATGAGTTGGCTTGTATGTAGATATACATGTTGTAGATAGATATTATATATATATGAGATGTTTTGCCTTGTATGTATACTCATATTGTATATTGATACTAGTATGTATGTAAGTATATATGTAAAGGTGTTTGGTTTTAGCCTATGGCTAGTTGTGATTAGAAATAACCCTATAGGCCTATTTAGGCACACTTTGACTAGTTACTTGACTAAGTTGACCAAAGTCAACTATGGGTCAAACTTGACCTAAAATTGATTAAACTAGACTAGTTGACCATTATTGATCAAACCCTAGAGAGTTTGACCACAGTTGACTATAGTTGACCAAGTTTGACTGTATAGTTGACCAGAGTTGACCAAGAGTTGACTTTGGCCTAGATTGACTTAGAATCATATAGAATGCGTTATAAACTTTATTTTTACCATTATGGATACATTGTGACTTGTGTTGCTCTAAATAGGACTCAGTTACTCTGATTTGGATATCTATTCTCATCGGACATTCAGGATAGCAGGCGAGTATATTCTCTGATCGTTTCATACTTGTTGGGACTTATATTCTTGCTCTAGATTACTTTACTTGATGTTGTCACGTTGCTAACACGAATTGGTACTATATGGATCTTTTTATGAGATGTTATCCCCCTCGGAAGCATCGGATACGTTATGTCATGTGCTTTTCACTTACATCATGTATTCATGTGCTTTCACCATTCATGTATACTCATATGATTCTTGTACTCTCATGTTCACAGAGCCTTCATGTATAACTATTCATGAGCACTCATTTATTGAGCTTCATGTGAAATTATGTACAATAACATGTCTAGATCCTTTTGTATTGATTGGGGGTACGAGGAAGTAGAAGTGGTTATGTGATCAATTCCAAAGTAGGTATTCATGTGCAACTCTGTAGCTTATTCATGTGCAAATTTCAAACCGTTTATATAACCATCTTGTACTCTAAATCACTAGTCACTTACAGTTCTTTACTTATAGTAGATATTTTCGGTTACAGATACCTCTCTTACTTTTCATGTACATTTATTACAGTATTTCATGTATCTTACTCTATTGTATGCTTTACATTTCCTGCCATGATATGAACTATTTGAGATTATGCGCTCGTTTCTGTCCTGACTGGACCTGTTAAAATATCACAGAGGATAAGGAGGAATTCTGCACTACTTTCTATGGAGCAGGCTTAGATGACACCTGCGACCTTGACCCTCAGCAGGATCCACCTGTAGCTGAGGATATTACCCCTGTAGTCTAGGCTAGTTAGCTGGACTGTTATCTTATTTGTTGTCTTGTCTTTAAATTGACATTTGAGATGTATTATTTGGTTGATGTTGTTGTTGGTGTCGTTTAGACACTTGGACTTATTTTCCCTTCTATTTGTATTTCATTTGAGATTTTTTATCTATCATATCGTGCTATTTCCATCTTAGAATTGTGATTGAGTTGTACCTTTTAT